>JACXGI010000689.1:5962-34129 GCA_016801175.1 Esox masquinongy
TGTGTGTGTGTGTGTGTGTGTGTGTGTGTGTGTGTGTGTGTGTGTGTGTGTGTGTGTGTGTGTGTGTGTGCGTGCGTGCGTGCGTGTGCGTGTGCATGTGTGTGTGTGTATGTGTGAGTGTGTGTAAACACAAACATTGAGTCCTTTCAGTAAATAACCGTACCGATGCCTCCTCTAAGTCCATCTTGACCATTCGAGACCATTCTGACACTACTGCTAAACATCAACACACTGCCATGGTGATGAACTGAAATTAATAACCTATGCATCACCATCCACTCCACAATAAGCCTTGCTAAAACTCCCTTTTTGTAGTCAGTAAATAAGAGAGAAATTACATCTAAACGGTACCTCTCTTTTTCCCAGTCTCTCTCACGACTGGCTTCTATAAAATCCTGCCATTTTCTTTGAAGTACCTTGGTGGTCAGGGTTTTTGTAAAAGAGTGATGGTGGTGAGTTAAACCACATCCAGTGGCATCTTTCATCCTCCCTTATCTGCCACTCACCGCTAACAGCAGTGGTCACTTAACCTTCAACCAGCCACAGATGTTGATGTATAGAATACTAGCTAACCACACGGACAAAAAGAGACACACATAAGGACATAACTGTGTGTTGTCTGTAGCTGATCTGAAGTATTTTCTAGCCAACTGTCCGGATGCTACTAGTTAGCATAAGGGCCTCAAAGTTAATCACTTGCTGAGGAGGGTCTGAGGAAGTAAGGAGCAGTGGGCAGATAAAAGACAGGGGTTGTTTATTAGAAGGAAGCAGGGATAGTGTTTAGAGCATATTTATGATAAATGAAAGAAAAGACTTAAGGATCCATTATCAAACGGGCTCCTTCCAACAAAGAACTTGATTGCTATTACATTCAAAAAGGAGTTGACTAGCACAAAATAACAAATAAGCCTCTGTCTTTACTACACTGGGAGACATCACTATCTTGCTATAGAAGACACCATGAAATATTTCGTTTGGCGTGCCAAGAACAAATTGAAATGCTGACCACAACCACAGATAAGAGGGATATTGTTTTGAAAACTTTCTGGTTTCCGGGTTGATAGGTCCTTATCTGACTTTCAGTGTCTACAATCAGTCACAAGGTCATGACTTGGGCATGTCACAAACCTGCCTAACTCCTTTCTGATAAGACTGATGTGATGATGATAATGGGTCTCTGATATCTGACAGGTGTGAATTAAGAGCACATATAGGGTGGTACAATTCTACGTTGCATCACCAGTGCCCCGCACGACTCCGGTCAAAAGTATATATTTGGCAGATGCCATTTTCAAAAGAAACTTACAGTCATGTACAGCTTCTGGGTTTCAAGTAAAAAACACTGTTTCACTGACCTAAAAGTAACTATTGTCCCTGGCTATAGACCTATTAAAACCACATTCACCTTCTTTACTCGCACACCCAGCTAGGGCAGATTCAGAATGACTTGTGTCTTAATGACTGCAGAGTCATTGCAAACCTGCATAACTCTAGACCAGCTACCACACATTCATACATTGGAAGCCTATAATGTATAAATAAAAGATGCATGAGCTCATGATTTTCATTTTTTCTGCCAATTCTATTCTTTACTGGACAGAAAAGCAGGGAAAGAGAGGTTCTTTGCTGATAGAGCAGCTGGCCAGATTTGAACCCATGCTGCAGCCATACATGTGCACTGGAGGCAGTGGCCTAGACAGCTGGAGCACCTTAGCACACTAGATCCTATGGGTTCATAGGATTCTACTAGTAATAAATGGACTCACCGTTCAGTCCATTGGGGATGCTCCTGGGGATGTTCGACACCGACAGGTCGTCCATAGACCTCCGCAGGGATGCCGCCTTCTCCTCGCTCGGCTTGTGTATGTGGTTGTGGTGGTGGTCAGGACTACCAGCGCTGCCGGTGCTTGAGGTACTACTCCCATCCCCGACGTCCCGTACAGTTCCTGTCCCGCCGTTCAGGTTTGTTAGGCTGGACTGGGAGTCTATGGAGCTCCGTGACCCGGCTCCATTCCTTTCCTCGTCCAGCATCAGAATTATCTCTTTCAATTCCAGGTTCTCTCGCATCACAGAGTCCTGATTGGCTTCCAGCTCTTTCAGCTTCTGCTGGTACAAGCTGACATCCTTCCACATCACGCCAGCAGTGTAGCGGCCGAAACGCTGCCATTCCCGGGACAGCTTCTTGCCCTTCTGTCGGTCGTCATCCAAGAAACAGCAGAGCTCACGGAGCTCTAGGTTGTCGTCCTGGAGCTTCTGGTTTATCTCTTTGAGGCTGCGGATCTCGTGAAGGTGGACCTGTAGTCTTCGGTTCACGTCTTTCATCATGTTCCCGTGCTCCACCATTAAGTTCATTTTCTCGTTATCCGCTCTCCGTAGCCTCCTGATCAGCTCTTCTTTGCCAAGCCTGGAAAGCTCCTCGTCAGAGAGCCTATTCAAGTCATCCTGCAAGAGTCCGTCCGAATGTTTGGCCATGTTCCACTCCTGATGTTGCGCTGCTGGGTTCGATGGTAGTCGGTAGTTTCCTAATCTATAGGATGTCTAACCGAGCATCAACTGTGATTTTTTTAAAGAAAATCTGATCCATGTTAGATTACATTATTCTAAATGGCAATGCGGCGTGCAAGAAAATACGAATTAAATACGCCAGTATCGTGTAGACTAAAAAAAGCGCGTTGGAGCTGAGCGGGTGACCCAAATAGGTAGGCAACCAGGCAAGTAGCCGAACCGTCGATAATCCCCTTGTAAAATTCCGAAAATACTTAAAATGCTGTGTTTTGTTTTCATTCCGGTATAATGCTGCTTTTCGTTATCATTCCGGTTATCAGAGTGAAGGTTGGAGAGATTCCGTGACCGCTTTTACGCACAGGACAGAAAGAGAAAAAGTGTGTTCGCCGTGAACGCCAGATTCACAGACTGACCGGCAGGATCTCCCCTTGCACAGCCAAGCGCTAGCCTCTCTGATTCTCAGCAAGTGCTGCGTAAATCCGTGATGTCAGAGCTTTTGTGTGCCGGCTCCAGGCTTATTTTCAGCCAGACAATATTAAAAATACAGAAATGTTCTTGTCGAGGAAACAAATAATTTCGTCCATCAAGGCTACGACTGACCAAGGTGGAATCAGAATTGGGTTGATTCAACCTACTCTAGATTAGTCGGAGAACCAATCAGGAACTTTGATAGGTTAGGCTACTAGAAGGAAAGTTAGAGCAGGTAGATAGAACAGGCTTGCGCATTGGTCCCACATTGTTAATGGCAATCCAGCCGAAGTGCATATTATAACTTTTTAAGAAAAAGCTTTAACAGTAGCCCTACCGTACGATGCTGTGTAACTAAATATTTTCTGGGAATGTAAAAAATTGGCATGCATATAAAAGCCGACTGTTTGATATACCCAAAAAAGAACTTAATGTAAATAATACGATATAACGCGTGTCACTGAAAAATATACAATAGGGATTCTAAAACGTACGATTATCAATGGCCAATAATAGTATTAGCCTATTAAAACACTGTGAAAGTTGTTGATAGTTTACTACATTGATAGAGAGGTGAATGGGTATTTTCTGTGTGTCTGTGCAACATGTGTGTTACTGCATGGGCAGCCAGGGCCACATCCACTTTAAAGAATTTAATTTCAGTTAAATGTGTTGGCGGATCCCTTGTGCTGACCCAGTTGGAGTAACTGGTAATCAAAGAACAACTGGGCCAACGGGGGGATCAGCTACTGACTCACTGGGTCAGCAGGAATATTCAGCCAATTACAGTGGAAGTCAGACCTAGTTGACTACATTAAAATGGCGGATCCCTTCGATGGCAATGTCCATGGTAGAACACATCTCCCGATTAGGTCCTCCAACCATCTCTATGATTAAAGTTTTGGCGCAAGTGAGATGTGTGGGGGAAAATCAAAGCATGGATAGGTCGCCATCTAGCGTCAAATGTAAAATTGCACCAAAAACGGCAACAATGTTGCAACAACGATCCATTTCAACGACGGTTTAAATTCCATTTTGCCATTGTATTTGACAATGGTGCAAACCTATTAATGCATTCAATGCAGAAACAACTCTAAGTCATGAAACATATCAAGACCAAAAATACATATGTTCTATAAGCAAATTCATGTGTTTGTCTTCTTGAATCTATGGAGAATGCCATTTACATTGTTATACCCTAAACCACATCAACAGGGCTGCAACTGAGAGTGTCAGCAGTTTAAAGTTCCTCTTGTCATGGAATATCAAGCAATGTTGTCACAAATACACAGCTGCAAATGTACTCCTGACTAAAGAGATGAGGCATGTCACCCAAGATCCTCTCTAAATACTACCGCCGCACCATTGAGATCATCCTGACCAGATCCATTGTGACATGGTATGCGAAATGTTCAGCACTGGAACACAAGGACCTCTAGCGGGTGAACGTGGACCATGAATCAACGATCATTTACATCCCAGCCACGTGCTATTCTTTCCTTGACCATAGGTCAGGCAGGGACCGTATTGAAGCATACTTGCTACCTGCATGCCATCAGATTGCTGAACACTTTGACCTGGTCTGACCACCTACACAGAGACTGTGCTTAAATTGGCAATCACACAGCCATCCTCATGTACACACCATTTACATATTGAAGACAGAAAATGCCACGTATTAATTAAACCGTTTTTTTTTTGGAGAACTATGCAGAGCAATGTATACAACGTCTCGTTACTTGGGACCATCACATGGCAGTGCATACCAACAATAACTACCAACAATAGCATCACCATAACACTGTTAAAAGCAATCACCATAGGCAATGAGCAAAGTACGCAGTACAGACACACTGAACAAAATAATATGAAAGACAGTCCATTCAACTTCCTTTCTTTTGAACCAGAAAGACGTCTTTTCAACATCCTTTGCTTCCCACTCCCCACAAAATGAAACACAGAAGCAAACAGGTGGAGTAAGGGGTTGGTGGGTGGATTTGCACCATCAACATATCAGATTGAGTAACCTGACGATTAAATAGACAGGCGTGAAATCTGATATTGCAATAGGAGTGATGTGACATCAGTATCGCTGGCCAATTACCTCTTGGGTTTCCTTGCTGAACTGGCTATACTAATTTATTTATGTACGATCTCTATGTCATTAGTGTTTATACAAGTTGCTATTATTATGACTTAAATGTTCTCATCGAACAAAATATTGGCAGCAAAATGTTGTTCTGTGGTATGCCTGTACATAATAAAAACTGAAATGTGACAGCTGTTTGTATAACGTAACCCAACGTGAAGTCTCATGGAAATACGTAATATATGTTACTTAATACTATGAGGCCGAGTTGGATTTGTTCAGAGTTCAAGGAAGATAGGCGTTATAATGAAAGTTGAGCCGAGATTTGCGCCTGATTTAAAGCATGTTTACAGAAAGGTACTGGCATCAAAAACTTTTTAGACTTGACCCGGACTTGTGTCATGCGGACAACAAAGTAACTTATACAAATACGACGTGAACGTGGTGTGGAATATAAAAGAGCTTCTACATTCGACCGGTTGCAGGTCACAGTAACCGGATCAAAGTTGATGATTAAAGTTGTAGAACAAAGTGCAGCGAACCGAACGCTCTCTCTCATATATCTCTGACACATACACACACACGACCACGGGACCATCGAACCGGACGGAGTCTATTTTTTTTCTCCAGTCTGCATAACTTTCGGATTCATGAAGTTTTAGTGGAGCACGAGGTGACTAATACGGCAATATGTGGTATTGTTGTGGCGTCCTCGGCTGTGTCTGGCACTCACCGTTCATTCGTTTATGTTTGCTGGGATTTTGGATTGCACCTGTGTTCCTACACCCGCAATGCTTGGATTTTAAGCCCCCTTTTAAGCCTCAAGAGGACCTCCAGTTCTGCACAATGTACGGGACCTTCGGCTGCTGTGATTCTGTGAAGGACCAAGAGTTAATGACGAAATTCTACAATATAATGGACAATTTTGACTATTATGGATATGCCAACTGTGCTGGATACGTACAGGACCTTCTCTGTCAGGTAAATAATAAGCTCGGGTAAAGGTCGACTGGTTTGAGCTTTAAAATTACATCGATCTCCTTACTACATTTGGCATGTTTGTAGCTTGTGATACACCAGCATATTGGTCCAAATTACATTTAAAATCGTCTGACTTAAACGTATCTTACTTCTGTGCGCATAGCGTAATATCATTATGTAGCGCTCTGGCCGACCACTGCATAATGCATTTCGTAATTACAAACATATCTCCTCACATGGACAGTGAACGTGCGTCACAGAACTGGAAAAAGTCTGGTTCGTCCCCCATCTTCTCCTGTCTCCCTTTCTCCCCTCTAGGAATGCTCTCCCTATGCAGCTCACTTATTCGATGCTGAGGACCCCAGTACTCCCACCAGAACCATCCCTGGCCTCTGCCCAGACTACTGCTCTCAGTTCTGGTCCAAATGCCGTTCCACTATCACTTTGCTTTCAGACCAACTGCAGCATGCCGAAACCGAGCGGGACCAGGTCCGGTTCTGCCAGAACCTGCAGCTGGAGGACCCAGACTACTGTTACCCACACATCCTCAGGTGGGACCACCGCCGTTTCGCTTGGGTTTGGGAGTTGAGCAAATTCTCCTTATTGTAATTTTCAATTCTAATGGATATGTCCAATAAAAATATAAACAAACCCCTCAGGAATGAGCAACTGACCCAGAACCTGGGCCGGGTTGTGGCCAACCCAGAGGGCTGCCTACAGCTCTGTCTAGAGGAGGTAGCCAACGGGCTGCGGAACCCGCTGGCTATGGTGCACGCCAACGATGGCACACACCGCTTCTTTGTAGCGGAACAGGTGTGTTTGTGCTCAATTTCCAGAACTCTTGTATTGCACTGTGGTGTCAAAGGGGCAATTTCTCAGACCCAGATTGAATTTATAATCCCCGACTGAAAAGCACAATGGATGGAATAACGTGTAGCCTGTAAACATCCCCATAAGGTGTTTGTTTGGTCGTGTGTAAACAGAAAATTTAAACAGACAATAACCTTACGGTATCGCAGGTGGGTTTGGTGTGGACGTACCTGCCTGACCGCTCCAGACTGGAGAAGCCATTCCTGAACATCACAGAGACCGTGCTGACGTCACCCTGGGAGGGGGACGAGAGGGGCTTCCTGGGCCTGACCTTTCACCCTAACTATAAGTACAACGGGAAGCTGTACGTTTACTACTCGGTGGAGGTCGGCTTCGACGAGAGGATCAGGATCAGTGAGTTTCGTGTCTCCTCAGGTGACATGAACGTAGTGGACCACGCTTCCGAGAGGTAGAGTTTTGACTCCCAAACTGCACTTTGATGCCAGCTCTGGTCAACAGAAGTGCTCTATATAGGTGGAGGAAAGTGCCATTTGGGGCACAACCAATGAGTAGCAACAACCTTCATGAAGTTGAGCAAAAGTGAATGCCAAAAATAACACAAACGATGAGTCATGTTTTGGGCTCAAACATCAAGGGGAGCCATGTACTTCCAATACAACACAATCATTTGTCAAACACAAAACATGTAATTGAGCAGTATGATTTTCTTTCTGCAAATTGTAAGTTTGAAAAGTTTTGGCACCCATACAATCTGTGTTTCGTGAATCCTCCCCCGGTGTGGATGACAGCACTGAGCCTCATCCTGTAAAGCCTGACAAGGTAGGTGCACACTTTGGGAGGGATTTTGGACCACTCTTCCATGCTGCACATTTCAAGATCCTTGACAGTATTGGGTTCGTGCTTGTAGACTACCCTCTTCAATTCAGACGTCCGTGCACAGCCAGGTCACAGTCCCCAGTCAGAGGCAGCCATGTTTTGGGTTAAAATATTCAGGTATTTATTGTAAATCATTGTGCCATCTGTCATAATAAGAGCACCTAGAACACTACCAAAACAGCCCCATTTATCAATGATCCACTTCCATATTTTACTCTGGATGTCAGGTGCTTTTTCTTGGATGCAGTCCCCTTTTGTCACCAAACATGCCAATGATATGCATGGTCAAAAAGTTCAGTTGTTGTCTCACCGGACTCCAACATACGATTCCAGTAATAGTTCAGGCGCTGAAATGTGTGGGTTGAGCTTATTAAAGGCTTCTTTCTTTCAACCCTTCCAAAGAGCTTGTTGACATGGAAGTGGTGTACAAGAATTGATTTTAAGACTTGATAAATACAAGATTCCTCTAGACTGAAAAATAGTTCTGAACCTGTGATCCCTGGATTCTTCTTTGCCACCCTCACCATGGGGGCAACATGCAGGTGTCTTTTACATGGCAAATTTGCAACTGTTCCAGAATTTGGTTATTGCTCTGAGTTTACTTAGTGGTATTTTCAACTATATATGCATTTTTATATCCTTTACCTGATCTGTGTAGGACAACAACCATGTGTCTTCTTTCTGCTCACAGCTCTTTGGTTTTACCCATGGTGATAGATGTCAAAGGGATTTTACCTGCATGCGACCTCATTTATACCCCAGGGAAACAGTAACAGGTGAAAGGCATGAATACAGTTCCTGGAGAGACAAGTCAAAAACATAGAATTTCGTAACAGACACCACTTTGTTTGGTTTGATTTGAAACATTTTTTAGGGGTGCCAAAACTTTAGAAACATTTATTTTGCAGAAAAAAATCATTCTGCTCAATAAATGTGTTGTGTTTGAGAAATGATTGTGTTGTAATGAAAGTACACGGCTCCCCTTTATGTCTGAGCCTAAAATATGACTCACTGCTTTTGCTGTTTATATTTTGTATTCACGTTTGCTCAGTTTCATTAAGGGTGCCAATACTTGTTTACTTCACCGTATGTGTTGTGTTCTGGCTTCAAAATGGCTCCTGTGGGTTCCATCACCAAGGTAGTCTGGCTTTAATGTTGTTATAATGACTGAAGGATTGGGGAATGCAAGTTCCTCTGAGAGACGTTTCCGACTTTCCTGTCGTGTGTCTTGTTTCAAACTCCATCTCAGGATAATTCTTGAGGTTGATGAGCCTGCGTCCAATCACAACGGTGGAATGGTGATGTTTGCTGATGACGGGTATCTGTACATCTTTACTGGAGACGGCGGCATGGCTGGAGACCCGTTTGGGAAATACGGAAATGCCCAGAACAAGTAAGGGAGGGCGATTACATCTCATACCGTTGAGTCATAACACTGTCAGTATAATGAAACAAGGGCTATGTTCGGTTCCTCTGGTTAACAGGTCAGCCCTGTTAGGCAAAGTGCTCCGTATCGACGTGGATGACAACGATAGGGGTCCCCTGTACCGGATCCCTTCTGACAACCCATTTGTGTACGAGCGCGGAGCACGCCCTGAGGTCTACGCTTACGGAGTGCGCAACATGTGGAGGTGCCCCTTTTTCCCCCCAACAACTCTGAGTTAACACGGTTCCCCTCGTGAAACAAAGTGGTAGTGCTATTACAGCACCGGGGCGATAACTTGTTACTTGTCAACTGCTGTTTTATTGGTCTACTTTCTCCTCCTTCTACCACGGAGGTGCTCTGTGGACCGTGGGGACCCCCTGACTAAGGAGGGGAAGGGCCGTATCTTCTGCGGGGACGTGGGCCAGAACAAGTTTGAAGAAATCGACATCATAGAGAAGGGACGGAACTATGGCTGGAGGGCCAAAGAGGGCTTCTCCTGTTATGACAAAAAGCTGTGCGCCAACAGATCTCTAGGTGGGCGTCCTGTAGACTCATTCCAGATGAGTTGCTGTATGGCCAACTCCTATACTCGTCGTTATGACGACATCCTGTAACTGACTGAGAGATTTTATTTACTTCGTATGCTGTACTTTATTCGTCCTTATACACTGATGGGACTAGAGTGGAAAGAAATGGGAAGGATGGGCGTGTGTCAATGATCAGAATTTGCTTAGACGGGAAGTACTCATGAGGGAATAAGCAGGAAATCCAGATATCCTCCAACCAGGATTTCTGGAAAATCACACTACGTTTAAAAAGGTCTTCTATCTCCTTGTTTCCTTTCCTTCAGATGACGTTCTCCCGATTTACGCCTATCCTCATAAGATGGGCAAGTCTGTGACTGGAGGTTATGTGTACAGAGGCTGTGAATATCCCAATCTGAATGGCATGTACATATTTGGGGACTTTATGAGTGGGTAAGGTTATTTGTTCATGTTTAGTCCATACCAGAAGGTGTTAAAAAAAACATTGGTATGACCCCACATAAAATGAAATGTTTTTTCCTGCCAATAGGCGTATGATGAGCCTCCAGGAGAAGAAGAACACGGGTCAGTGGGACTACCATGAGATCTGTATGGGCATTGGTTTGACCTGTGCGTTCCCTGGTCTCATCAACAACTACTACCAGTACATAATTTCCTTCGCCGAGGACGAGGCCGGTAAGACTCACGATACACAGCATTTTGTTTGCCCATGGGCCTAAGCAACAGAAAAGTTTTTTTTAGTATCACATATGTGGGTTGTGCGGATTTAAGGCTAGTTTTATGTTGATAACAATAAACAAAATAATAATAACATATACAGCACTGTGAGAAAGTCTTAGGCCACTCTAAAAAATAAAAATGAATAAAGGCCATTTCTTTAAACGGTAGCTTTTTTTTTTCTTTTTAGTATACAATGTATAACATTGCAGTATACGCAAAGATACATTAATACAATTTAATACCAGCTAGAGTTTCAACTGACATGAAATGCTTCTTTTTCTGTTTGAACAGGCGAACTGTATTTTATGTCAACTGGGGTGCCCAGCGCCACATCTCCCACTGGCGTTGTTTACAAATTGGTAGATCCTTCAAGGTAAAGTCACAGCCTGCCATTTCAAACGCCTGGCCCTGACACTGTTGGGTACGGTGAGGCTTAAGAAAAGTCAAGTGGCCTACTCTTCTTTCATGGCAGAAGTGTACAGTCTAAGAGTTTGGAGACAAAGTCAAACCAAATCAGTAAAACATTCTGAACATCTGTTAATGATTACGCGTTTGTCTTTGTTTTAAGTCCAAAGAATGTGCTGCATTACAGTTGTGCCTGCAGTAACTAATCTAATTGACTTGGTTGACTCAGTACGTTCTGTGTTCTTATAGCATAGCTGCTGATGAAAGGCGTTCTGTTCTTTGTTTTGGCTACGTTTTCTTACACTCTGCGGATGTTGACTCCCCCCTCGGGGGTTCTGGGGGTGTTGACAGGGTTCAAGTCATCCACATCTCTCTCCCTCTGACACAGGTCCAGACAGCCTTGGCGGCAAGCTCAATCTCTCTCTAACATGCCCTCTCTCTCTCTTGCTATCACACCCCCTCTTTCTCTTTAGCTCTCTCTGTGCAATATTTCTCTCTCATTCTGTTTCTCTTTTGCTTGTTCTCTCTCTCCCTCCATCTTGTTCTTTCTCTTGCTCTTCCATGCTGTCTCTCTTTTGCTTTCTTGCTCTTTCACACTCCCTCTCTGTCTTGGTGTCTCATTCTCTGGCTTTCTCTGTTGGCTGCAGCAATGTACTGTCAAGATATTTATTCCACACTGACTGATGAAGCTGATTTGAATTACCTTCTACTACGGGAGAAGTAGATGAGGCCTTTAGCCTCATTATGTGAAGGAGACAGGCTGAAAGCCACTGTGAACCTATGACTTCTCACCCTCTGGTTTATTTTTCTGTAGTGAGCTGAGGACTTTTCTTTTTGTGTTTGCAGACGGGCACCGCCAAGACAATGTCACTATGACCCCCTCCCTGTCAGAGTGAAGAGCAAGCTCATCAAGTTCCAACCAAAGGAAAGTGAGTAGACTGGCTGTCAACATGAAACCCTGCTTTTAGTTCATTAATTTGACCAATCAAATGCTTGTCAGTAAAATACAAACTGGATCTCACAGCTTCACCTTGTTAATTAAGGTCAGTTTAAATTTACATGATTATTTAGGCAAAAGGCGTCTAAGTTTTCATTATTCCTATTACACTATTAACCCCCCCATACATGCTGTCATTTTCCAAATTTTACACTTTAGGCCAGTCAGTGTAGATATCTCACATCTGATTCAAATGTATTTTATTCAGAGGATATAGTTAAGTATGAAATGGATTTGGACCAAAACTTTAAAGTTTGGCTCAGCAAAAGGACGTTGTCACGAGCAGAACCTCTGAGATTGCGTTAAGCGAGATGTAAGACTTATCATGCTTTCACAAACCGCACTTGCGCATGTACACTGGTTCGCTTCACTGGTTCGCTTGGCGCTGTTTGCAGAGTAGTAGCCACGGAACCAACAGTCCAAAGGTTCAGCATTACTCATCAACGTTCTTAGTTGTCCTGGACTTTGACACACTTAGCTGTTTATTTTGTTGCATTTTTGTCACACTACTGGACCTACCGCTGACATGAAAAAACGACAGACACTCAAACTATTTATATATATATATATAAAACCTGAAAAAGGACCACACGAAAACAAATGTTGGAATAACATGTCTAGGTATTTGCCATTAACACATATTGAAATAAAAAGAAGCCATCGTCAGAATGCTAAAACAGACAATCGATGCAAGTGGTCTCCCTTTATTAGGGCATAATGGAGAGAGGCCTTGGTTTTACACTCTACAGTCTACGGCCAAGGTCACTTTCATGGAACGATAATGTCTTAGCATTTCTGGCACAAATCTCAAGTTCTGCTGCTGCTATTGGTGTTTTTTGCCCATCATATTGCAATCCTCCAAATCTTTTTTTTAATGAACTGTGAAGCTGAAAAACGTCCTTTATAGATGATTTGATCATGATGTCTTAGATCTCTCAGCTCCACATGTTCTCCGCATTGTGGAAATAGTGTGGTTGATCTACAGAGTTTCCCTCTAATCCTGTGGGCACCAGCAGATCATGTGTGCTTGATCTAAGAGAGGTTTCGGTTCACAAGATTCAGTGCAACCTTCAGTAGTCCCACTACAAAGTCAAGGCACAGGGACTTTTCCAACACCGTGGCCACCTATCCCTTGTACTGCTTAACCTGCTCTTCAAGGAGCATGACTGTGTTTGAGGACTGTGTGATAGTGTTTTGACACCAGCACGGTGTCAAAATCACACATCACGGTGTCAAAGGCAACCAGTGTGCAGTGAAGCCAGCTCGGAGGGTCGCCGTGATGTCTGATTAATTAGGTGCTCAACATGCGTGATGGTAGGCTTGATGTGTCTCCCTAGAGAGAGGTTACAGGCACCTCCAGAGGAGAGTATAGCGAAGGTCTCTGCAGTATGGGTCCTCAGTGATGCTAAAGATTTCACTCTGATAGCTCTTTGGACGTCAGAGACACCAGTGATTACCTCAGGTAAATCTGGGCTCGGTGTGCGGGCTGCTGGGTCTGTATGCGGGCTGCTGGGTCTGTATGCAGGGTTTCTCCTTAAATATGGTCGAGCCTCTTGCAAATCCTTTTGAGTAACTCAGGAAAAACCCTTTTCAGGGAATTTCTGAGGTTGAGACAAACTCAACAACAAGCAGTGTAGGGTCTTAATTTACCCCCAGAGAATAATTCACATATTAATTTATTAATTTTTTTTTTCTTAATTTGACTGAGTTATCAAAGCTGGCTGGGTCCTGTGAGTGTCCTTATTCTTCCATTATCCTACATCTGACCTCTTCTTCTACTCCCCAGCATTAACAGGAGTTGAACTACCAACCCAAAGTCAAAAGCTCTCCCAGCCACAAGAACCCGTCAGATCCAGTCCCACACTTCCCGTCAGGTCCCGTCCCACACTTCCCCTCAGGTCCTATCCCACTCTTCCCGTTAGGTCCTATCCCACTCTTCCCGTCAGGTCCCATTCCACTGCTGCTCTACCTAGCAAAAAAGTTAAAATAATGGTTTCAAGGTTTTTTAATACTAAAGGAATCAAATGAATTCTAGTCAGGTCTCATGGAGGTGATCTGTGGTCATACTATGACTTTGTTAGTTATTTAGTTATTCATATTGTACTCTAAACTTCAGATGTGACATTTGACCCCTAAACAGCAGTTACCGCCTTTTTCCATGAGATGACATGTAACAAACTGTACGGTAAAACCAAAAAAAGAGCAGTATCTGCCATTTTATTATGTTGGGTATACTTGTAATTTATGCAATTAATAAAATAGTAAAATTACTTAGTGTAAATTAGCTTTAATTGCATCTTTCACTAAGATACCAACTGCTGTTACATGGAGATGAACAATTTGGTTAACTGTGTCAGGCCCACTGACATTACATACTGCCCATGTCTTCCCAGAGTTCATGTCATAAGCATTACTGCAGTTACAGTTACTACAGTTGCATTACATTCAATTATATCCTAGTTGTAATATATACAGTATATAATGATATGCTAGAACATAATACAAGTTTGACAGAGTAATCCTAATTTAAAAATATATTATTAAAATATTGCAATTTATCAGTTCAGACAATCTTGAATAATTGACCGCTATATAATTCATAATAATTTTGAAAAAATGTAAATGTTCATAGGACAAGTTGTCAGAAATACATTTGAACTTCTGTTACATATCACTTATCCTGCAGTGCCCGCAATGCTCTTCACAGCCACAGCATTCTGGAACTACCTTCCATTTTCCGGCATCAGAAGATATCCATCTTCTTGAACTCTTTGGTGTCTCCACAGAGCATTCCTCTATGACAGTCAAGCTTTTTCAAGTCATTTTCTTCATGTGAGACTTGGTAGCCTGGATCAACACCACACCTGAAACTCGGGCGTATCTGCCAGCTTTAGTGCAGATGCCAACTTTTAACAATGCTATCGTTGCATAGGAGGGACTCCATGATGGCCACAGGCAATAGTAGGCTCTTTATGCAGTATTTTGGGCTCGTTAGGGCGAGATTATGGCCAAAGACATAGAGTATAGACTTTGACCTGCTGGCCTAATGTCATGTCGGTCAGTATGCCCTGCGTTTCTTTACAAAAAACCTATTTGCCTTTTGCTGCTTTTTGAAACTACGGGATTTCTTTTCAATAAAAATCGCCAAGAAACTTCACTGTAAAGACAAATATGCCAAATGAAAGAACTCCAGGAATATCAGTTCAAGAAATACAATGCCTTGGTTTGAAAGAGAACTATCTACACTTCCATAACGGCAGGTGTCAAGAGCTCTAGACTTCCATAACGGCAGGTGTCAAGAGCTCTACACTTCCATAACGGCAGGTGTCAAGAGCTCTAGACTTCCATAACGGCAGGTGTCAGGAGCTCTACACTTCCATAACGGCAGGTGCCAAGAGCTCTACACTTCCATAGCGGCAGGTGTCAAGAGCTCTACACTTCCATAGCGGCAGGTGCCAAGAGCTCTACACTTCCATAGCGGCAGGTGTCAAGAGCTCTACACTTCCATAACGGCAGGTGTCAAGAGCTCTACACTTTGATAATGACAGGTGTCAAGAGCTCTACATTTTGAGGATGGAAGGTGAGAAACGACAGACCATTCGGAAGCACTTACCTATAAATCAAATGTATTTTATAAAGCCCTTTTTTCACATCAGCAGTTGTCACAAAGTGCTTTTACAAACACCCAGCCTGAAACTCCAAAGAGCAAGCAACAACAGGGCGCGCGCACACATTCTTGCCACACACAATTCATAACTGATTGCTGCCAACATAATCCTTCTTACTATTCATTATGGCTCAGTCTGATCAGTTTTGATTAAAAAAAATCCATTCTGTTAACATTTCTAGTTTTTTATAGCTTAAAATAAAACATTTGAAAAAATCAGGAGTATTATGAGTCTTGATTTGCCGTTTGGTCATTGCAGACACCCGTAATTGTCTTGGCTTGTGAACACATGAATCTTTAGACTATGTATTTTCCCATTCAGGAACGTTTCCAATTTTACTATGATTCGGGACTGGTTATCATGTATACTTTTCCTGTTGTGTTATAAAACTAGTAGAAATGAGTCAGAAATGAATTGTTTGCTTGTTTTGCATTTGGATGAGAAGCTCAGGAATGTGACATGCTCCTGACCTCACCCTTAGGCTTTTGTTATCCTACCACTGACCTCTTCTACTCCTCAGCATTAACAGGAGTTGAACTACCAAACAAGCGTCCTAAGCTCTCCCAGCCAGAACCCGTCAGACCCCATCCCCCGGAGCCTGCAGTAACAGAGTCCAACAAGGACTGGCTTCAGGAGCTCATGGACATGTTAAAAGAGCAAGAACCGGCTGCTGTCCTTACCACGCTGCCTCCAACTACCACAACAACCAAGCCACCCAAACACACACGACGGAGAAACCGTCCGAGGAAGGGCAAGCACCGGCCGGCAGCGCCACAGAATGGGGCAGTCAGACTAGTGGGGGACGAGCAGGGGCTGGGAGATCGGGGAAGGGTGGAAGTCTTTATTAACGGACAATGGGGTACGGTGTGTGACGACTTGTGGAATACAAAGAATGCTGAGGTGGTTTGTCGGCAGATGGGGTACAGGTTTGCTTTGAAAGCATCCAAGCACTCCGAGTTCGGAGAAGGGAATAGTCTCCGGATTCTTCTGGACGATGTGCAGTGTGACGGGACAGAGGAGAGCCTGCTGGACTGTCAACATGCGGGCATAGGAATACATAACTGTGCCCATCACGAGGACGCAGGGGTGATATGCGGGAACTCAGACTACGTAGACGCCTAAAATTAAGAGCCAATTTAATTTATTCCTGGCTGGGTTAATTGATTGTAACTAAAACCAAGGACTATTGCTGTCTAACGGCTGTTTAATTGTTGCTGATGTTGACACTTATAGGTCTACCTCTTTCATTAATGCTGATTTAAACGTCTTAAATTTTTCATATTTGAACAGAAGATTTTTGTAATGTAACATTGCTTTCTCTGTAGGACATTTGTATATTTTTTCTGTAACGTCTACAGGCTTGTTTTTTAAAATTTGTGCAATTGTTATTTGTGAATAATGTTGAATGTCAGACCCCAAGAAAACTAGCTGTTGCAATGGCCAAATAAAGAAACCTCTAGTAGTTTAATGAATGTATAAGGAATACCAGGATATTTAATACTTACTCATCACAATGAAATAAATGCTCCACCCTGACTCGTAAGATGTGCTTATTTTACATGTAAAAACAGACACAAATGGTGGATTCCGGGAGTGGATTAAGAGTGAAAGTCACAGGCAAAAGCATACAGACAATTTGTAACCCTGAATTCAAACTGTAAACTGTAAATGTTTGTCAAACTGTAAATGTTTGTCAGTGTACCTCAGGCTAGCTAACTACACAATGGCACCCTGCTTGTATCTGGTGTCTGAAACAGTCATTCTGGACTGATGTCATGACTAGCCAGGAAATAAAGTAAAATAAAATGTCTTGTATAAACACATTCTCCTTTGGTCCAAAATTGGTCCAAAAACATCATAGTATACTGGCATTGCTCGACTTGGACTGAAATAGGCGTCAGTACTCATTTCGAGTACAGGGTCTATTTATTATATGTGGGATACACAGTCCATCCACAATACTTGGGCTCATGCAGACAGTTTAACCCATATTTACAACCCTTTGTATCCATACTTACGTCATGGGGGAACGCTGTTAAGAATTGCGCATTGGTGAACAGCTATAACCGTTTCCCTACGACCACAAGTTAGGGCTTCGTACTTTGTAGTACAAAATAAAAATCATAATTTCACCTTGCAGACTTGCCCTAACAATTGTATTTACAGAGTAAAAGCAGTAATATAGAATTAAAGTTAAAGAGAACTGAGATAACCCATGTCCCACTAAGGAAACTCTTCAGTTGATGACATCCTGCTCATTTGAATCAGTCTGTCTTTGTAAGAGACCTCACTCCTGCTTTGACCATGTCATTGATATGCTAAACTGTAAATCACACTGCTTGTGCCAGATTTCCCCTGCCTACGGCCCCCAAGTGTGTATGGTTCTCTTTACGCAGTGTGTATTGTTAAAGACATTGACCATGGAAGACATTTGTCTGTACATTAGGCACACAGTGTAAAGGAAACTTCCAAAAGAATAATCAATTAATAAGTAGACAATGGTGTGTGTGTGGTGAGTTAGGCCATCTGTAGTGTTTTTATGTATACATGACCTGTTTCTGCTTGCTCTGATTCAATGGCTGTCCGTCACAGAGCTTAGTAATGGTATGATAGGTGGGAAGTTAAACTCCTGAAATAATTTTCTTCCAATAACTTGTTTTCATTGTACAAATGTGTCTGAAATGTTGAATCTTTTTCTACTTTTTTTAATCCATTCATTTACGTTGTGTCCTCAAGGACTTGACAATAATTAAAACGTGTTTCCCCAGTCTTTTTCCTTTCTTGTCATTATTGTGACATGTGAAATGTCTAATGTAATAAACCAAATGTTGCGAGTTTGACCTGGGTCAGAAAGGAGACATAGAGACCTGTTAACATAGAGATTACAAAACTGATATGTGCACTAAACAATACACCAAAGCAGGGTTATCATTGTGAAGTAAAAATTAAACGGGAATTAACTTGTTAAGATTTTAAGAACTGTAACAAAAAAATATGAATACAACGTTGCAGTAAAAGATTCTTTCAAGTTAAAATATTTAATGGTACCAACTGAACACTCGAAATACTACTTCTACTGTTAGACTGCAGTGTTGCCTTTGACTACATAAAACAACTGGTCGTTGATATGTGCTTTATATAGACCACTTACAGTTAGAAAACACTGCACACACAAAAAAACCTGGTTCCAGGACTCAGACAGCTTGGAGAAAAAGTAAACTCAGACTACTCAAACATTTTAACCTCTATTGTCACCTGGATGTATCAATGTGTAGATCTTATACAGTGCATGCAGAAAGTATTCAGACCCCTTCGCTTTTTCCAAACTGTTACATTCCAGCCTCATTCTAAAATGGCGTGAATAGATTTTTTTCCTCATCAGTCTACACACAATACCAGATAATGACCAACAAAAATTGGAATTAAAGTCTAAATGACCTATGAAATCACTGGGGTGTTTTTGTGTGACTTTTCTGGATGCTATGTGGTGACAGTTGACCCGGTCACTGTTGACCCGGTCCTATTGGGGTCAGCCTGATAGCAATTCAGTATCCAGCTAATGAGCTTCAGCCCCGCACTATTTGAGTGCCATCTAACAAGACGCAAAATAGAAGGATTTGTTTATAAGCTGGGCAGTTGTTTTCACATCATCAGATTTTGAAGGAACATTATGAGTCAGATACCCTGTTTTCAGGTAACGGTTGGCCTAATCGAAAGACGTAACAACACAAAGAGTCATGGAAATAGCAGGTACAGAATTCTGTGTAGAAGTCTGTTTTCAAAGGTAAAATTATGGCTTTTAATAAAACACATCATCCGCCTTAAAAAAAAGAATGTTAACATTGTACAGAAAACAGAAGTTGCAGGTTTCTGGGTGTGCACCATGCCGCAATGATCACGATTATGTCCGATTAGAAAAAAACATGGTGGATAGGTGGGATGTCAGATAGGGGTTGCCTTGTCATGTTGCACTCTAGCGACTCCTTGTGTTGGGTTGGGTGACTGCAAGCGCAATCGTAGTTGCTGTTCAAAGAATGCACTCTGCTTCAAGCATGTTGGTACTTGCAGATATTTCCTAGTTGAGTGAGCAGTGTGGTTGGAAACAGAATGTCAGATGTGCTTTTGGGGGGTACATGTATTGATCTGCGACTCTCCCAAACCAACTGAGAATTGCCACAATGACGCAAGGCCAATATCGTGAATTGGACTGAACATCTTGAAAATATGGGAGAAAAAATTCAACCAGAAAAAAAAAAGGTCTTTGACTAGCTTTTGCTGCAGACTATGTCAATAATGGTGAGCATTATAGCGTTTTTGTTTAAAAGTAAAAACTATGTTAATTTAGGCTATGTTGAATTTGATTTATTTACAGGACAACATTGTTACAATCAAAATGAACAATGACAGAACTGAATTTACAACATTCTCTGATGAAGCAGTTTGTTAAACATTATCAGAGCGTACATTTCATCATGTATTAATCACAAATCTCCATTGTGAAGGATTCTAAAAGGTCAGGCTTGCTCTGAGTCCCAATTATCCACCCTTCTCCCAAAGCATTCACTTGCTCAATAAATAAAACAGGGGAATGGTACATCGGCCGTGAAAGAGATTCTACCTTTGTTGAATCTGTGACAGAGGGGGTGCACGTGCACTCTTTGGGAGATGGGTAGGGAACAGGGTCTGACCTTTCAGGAAGTGATGTCATTGATGGAAGTGCTGCTGTTTTGACATCGCCGCTGCAGTACCTGTTTGGAAAGTCTTTCCACTTCTGTCACCTGAGCCAAAAGCTGAACCACACCGTTGTTCTGAGGAACAGACAGAGAAAGTACAAAACAGACAGTGGAGTACAGTTAAACCAGAAAAGCTGCAGTTATTATTACTACAAATATTTTGATTATTTATAATAATTATTATTATACTTCATCATTAGTCATTATCATTAGTCAATAACTTCATCATTAGTCATTATTATTAGGGAGTAAGATGGGGGCTTTTACAAGATAGGAATACATCAAAGGGCTGCGTGAAGATATAAAGCTGACCAACAGATACTAACTGAAGTCTAAGAACCCGAGCGTAATATCAAGAGATAAGTGATTCAATAAAAGACTGAAAAGTATAATCTTTCAGTGTCATTTGTTAAATTAGGTTATCTTTATCTGTCAATACTGTTGAGGTGAAGATTACACATCCATATATCCAAATGTTATCTTCCCCAGGCTGTGTAATTTTTACACGACTGTATAGACCCACTGGGTGATAAGCACGTACAACAATGGGTTATGAACACTGACTATATGATATACAGCTCCAGAAAATATTAAGAGACCACTTCACCTTTCTTTCCTTTCCAAAAAAGTTGAAAAGGAAAGTTTTGAGTGAGGAACATAAGCATTCAATTTGCAGTGGTCACTTAAACCCTTCTGTTCCTCACTCAATACCTTCCTTTTTGACTTTTTTGGGGAAATTAAAGAAAAAGGTGCAGTGGTCTCTTCATTTTTTCCAGAGCTATATATTGATTTGCATCCAAGTTAACCATTTACAAACACATTACAATGCATCCAGATGCAGTTTTGAGTGCAGTATAGTGCCGATGTTTTGTTAACAGTTTGGAGGTGGTTTGATGTGGAGAGCATAAGTCTTTATTACTGGGACTGATGGCAGGTTACTGAGGGTCTCAGCACAGAGAACGAAACTGTTCAGGTGCTGGGATTTTGGGGATATGATTGACCTGTACTGCCCGCTTGCTCTTTGCTGCAGATGTTTTGGAACAGTTGGTGACAGGGTGGGAGGAGTTAGCAGTTATCTTGCCACAGCAGGAGTTTTTTTCATTGGACTCATAAAAGACCTGGATGGAGAGTGGACAATGCCTACACCACTGTAGCAGCCAGACAGACCCAAACCAGATGGGGATGGCGGACGTGAGGATGGACGCGTAAAGCTGGATCAGGCTAGACAGAGATTTTTTTGCTTATGCAAGTGACTGAGCCAGCATCGAAATGGAGTTAACGGCAAACAATACATTTAAAAAGTTTGGTCATTCCTGTACATGCTTCTAAAGGGAATGTATGTTTCACATTGTGTCAACAAGTAAAACTACGCCTACTGGATAGGAATAAAATCATAGAAATATAATTAATAAAAAAAACAGTCCACATTCCAGTCAAAGATGTATTTGTCCATTTCTGTGTACTGCATGTCTCAAAGCTGAAATCTGAGTACATAATTCTTTTGAAGATTGATGCAGAATTTACCATTTTGAATATATTTCATTTAATTTATTTCGTCTGAATTTTGAACATTCATTCATTCATGAACATCATTGAGTCAACCGATCACAATTAATGACAAAAAAGGCTAGCAGCATTTTCACAAGGCCTCCTGTGCCGTGTTCAGCAGGGGGAAATCATTATCGAAAGGCCTGAGGTTTTCAATTTCTCTACATTTTATCAACTGAATATCACCCAGGTCTGGATTAGATTTTAAGAGGAACCTTCATTAAGTCCTCTGGGTATGTGGTTTTTAAAGCACTCACCAAATTACTAATGGATTCGTCAACGGTAGGAATAGTGCGAACAGTATTAATCTTTGCCTCCAGGTTTTCAATGTAGTCCACCACCATCTTCATGACCTCCACCACATATCTAAAAAACAGCCAATAAGACATCATACACAGCAGGGTGACACCCAGACACCCACTCATGAACACAAGCACGTCCCTCACCTGTGAAGATTTGCCTGTATAGGTAAGTTAGTCTGGCACAGTGGTTTCATCAGCCTCTGCTGCAGACTGGCCTGTTCTCTCAGCACGTCTTGCAAATGGGAGGTAAACTGCTGCAACGAAGCAAACCTCTGACCTACAAGAAACATCCCATGAACCAGTCAGGCTGTGGCTCTCCAAAGGGTAACTAAATATTTTTATCTGAAAATTCAGAAACATATGACATTTTGAATCTAACTTACTCAGATAGAATTTGTGAGTGACGTCGGCACTTTCCTTCTCCAGCTTCAACAACTCAATTTCCAGATTGATCTAAAACAGAGAAGTTAGGTACATGGACATCGTACTGCTGCAAATGGGTGCACTAAAGAATACACTGAGTGTAGGCATACCTTGTCAAGTTCACGGTCCATAGTGATGAGCTGTTCAGCTTGTAGGAGATGAGGGGAGAAGACATGGGGTTCTTGAGGGACCGTATCAACGTCCTCCTGTAACAGAGACTGTTTTCAGTGTGGCAGCTTAGGTAACACCAGGGGTTGAAAAGCAACAGACTACACTGGGTTCTAGTGATAACGCTAAGCAGAACACTGTAGAACAACAGAAGCTCTATGGACAAACGCAGGCGGATGTTTTGTTTTGCGGAGTGATGCAGCAAACAGAGTTACAGAACTGTGGTGAAAAATCTACAAACATCATTCTGAGTACTAAGAAATTAGTTTTGGAGAAAAACCGAAAATACAAAATGAGTAGCTGAAGTTTGTCCATAGTAAACTATGAGGAGCTTCAAATGTGCATAGTGACATTCTTACAATCTAATTACATAAGCTTACCAAATGTGTATAAAAAATTAAGAAATGTGGCCTATTTATTGAGATGTTTCTATAATACGGTAACCAAGGTAATAATCTACATTTTGTTCTCTCTGTAATGTTGCCGTCACCCCCAAAAAATATGTTATTTGTCTATTAACTGAGAATAGAAGTGAATTCATTTTGTAGAATCACATGGATTATTTCAGACCAATCAAAGGGGATAATACACTGACAATGAGTCAGAAGGTAATGTAATAAAATTGTAATTTACAGCTCACTGTTGAATAAAATAAAATGTCCTTTCAATCAGTAATTTCACTTGAATAGATTACATGATATGCAGATAAAGGACATTAAGAGCCAGTTGCTGACAGAGATTAACCCTAGTACACACTAAAAATCATGTTCTATGTAGAATTTCCATTAAGCTTGCTTTTAGGTCCATGACACCAGTTCTGAGGTGAATCTATGACACCAGTTGTGAGGATAATCATATCAAATGTATTTTGATATCAAATGTATTTTTGATATAAATGTAGAGGGAAAAATAAGGGTGCAACTTTACCCAGAACATACATAGTTCTACCAAAAATCAGGTTTAGACTTTAGACTTTCTAGCTGAAACATCGTCCTGCCTACAGGCAAATTTGCTTTTTCCTATCAGAGTATTTCATGAGGAAAGATGTTTTTTTGCAAGAACACAATAAAGGAAGTGGAATCAGTAGCAGTGACCTGGAGTAGTGTGAGTATTGAGTGTTATGTGCCAAAGGAATAAGAGAAGACAATGTATAGCTCTACAAACTGTTAACATACGGGGAAAGCGATCATAATTTCAGTAAGCCACCACAAAAACAACAAGAAATCTCTGGTGTTTCACTGTATATAGAAAAGACAACATGTTTGGAGTAGCTAATGCTCTTAGCTTAACCCACATTTTGAATGGAACGAGGGAGGAAAGCTCTTTTGTGTTATTGAGGTTTGATGAAGTGTCTTCTGACCCATGTAAAGCTGGAATAAGAGATGCTGTGCAAGCATGCGTTAAAAAGCCTCTGCAGTGTTACAGAGATAAAACCTTGAGCCATGTGGCCAGTGTTCGTAAACCTTTTGGGCCTTGCCATGTGATGCAATTTTGTTATGGATCACACCCGGAGATCCTGTTAGGGTGAAATAGGACAAAGTAGCAAGCAGATGTCATATGCAGAGGCAGTATACAACGGAACAACATGAAATGATTAGGTAATAGAAGTGAATGATCAGCAGCCGAGGGATGTCAGTTAGATGAGAGACCTGGACATACTCATTGCGTGGAAAGTGGACTTGTTGCGTTTATTTCACATTACAAAATAATTTTTAAAAAGTCAAGGAAATTTGATATAGTAGTGGGGGCAGAAAATATATATATTTTTTTTTTTTACCTATGTTTGGAATAAATGTATATTTTTCTCCTGGCCTTTTACAGATTACTTGTTCTGTTGAACAGTATTCAGCCCATACAGCAGGTGGCAGTGTAGGCACCTTTTCAGATGGTGGGATACACCAAAGAGAGATGGTGGCCACAGCACTCAAGTATGGCAGAGAGCACATACAAACAACCACACAATGAAGGGACTGGTAGACTTGTCTTAGTTGATGGCAATATGGATAGAGACAAACATAGGAAAATCTGACAGTAAACCTGCATCAGTCTGCAATAGACCGTGAACTGATGTGGAGATTCCCCTTTCAGCAATACAAATTACCCTAAACACAAAGGATATACTGGAGTGGTTTAAAAACAGCAACAACAAAATTGTCCTGGAATGGTCTGGTCCAAATACAGACCTCAATCCAATTAGGAATACAGTGATTTTGGGAACTAGGCCAGTTCCCTTTCTGCACATTTTGTGGTGTGCAGTGAAAATTTGAGGACATTTATTGAAAATGAAAAAGTTAAATATCCAGATAATTACTCAGAAACTTTGCCCTGACTCTCCAAATTGAGCTGAGATGCATCTCTTCATCATCCTTGAGATGTCTCTAGAACTTGGAGTCCATCTGCGGTAAATTCTATTGATTACACAGGAAAGGCACACAGTAGGCTCCATCACTGTGAAACTGAAGATGTTTGAAACCACCAATGCAATTTCTAAAGCTGGCCATCAAGCTAAAACTAATTAAACAGGCAAGAAAGGTCTTGGTCAGGGAGGTGATAAAGAACACAATGGCCACTCAAACAGAGCTTCAAGTTTCTCTGCAGAGATGGGAGAACATGCCAGAAGGACAACCATCTCTGCAGCACTCCATCAACCATGCCTTTATGGTAGAATAAAAGGAATATGACATGCTGTTGGAAGGACTCTCAGAGCACGAGGAAGAAGATTCTTTGGTCTGATGAGACCAAAATCAAAGGCCTGCAAGCAAGCACAACGCATAGCAAAAGCAAGATACCACTCATTATCTGGATAATACCATAATTTATGGTGAAGCATGGTGGTGGGAGCATCATGCAATGGGGATGTTTCTCAGTGGTAGGGACTAGCAGAATGGTGAGGATTGGGAGGAGGATGAACAGAGCAAAATACAGAAGCACATAGCCAAGCCAACACTGGAATGGCTTTGGGACATGTCTTTAAATGTCTTTGAGTGTCCCAGCCAAGCCTGGACATGAACCCAATTAATCATTTGTCAGGAAACCTGAATAACACAGTTCACATACACACCAGATGCAATCTGACAGAGCTTCAGAGGATCTGCACGGAAGAATGTGAGAAACTGCTGAAAGGCGTATTATGCTGGTTACAGCATTCCCAAGAAGGCTCAAAGCAGTGATCAGGTCGACTCCAATCATGTTCTAGAGACACCCCAAGGGTGATCAAAAGGATACCGGACGCATCTGGATTATTGAATGAGTGGATGATTGGGTCGGGTGGTCCAGTTAAACACGGCATCCCTCCAAGGACAATGTCCTGCCCCACGGTTTTTAGAACAAAAAGTTTTTCCTGTTTTAGCTAAACAAATACTTTTTTTCATAGTTTCTAGCACATCTTTACCAAGGGAGCTAGGTATTTAAGATGGCACTGAAAAATGGATTAGTTGCGGGACAAAGTTGACACTCACCTGAGACAGTACACCCGAGGTCACGCATTTGGTCAAAAGACTTGCAACCGGTGTTACTGAATATGGAGCAAGGTCCCACGGATTCATTTGTACAGGGTAGTGATGTCAGAACTGGAAAATATAGCCGTAAAACGCGGGGTTAATTCAACGTTTCCCTGGCCACGTCAGCAGACATTATTGTATCCTGTTTTCATAACTATTACTTTTATAGCTACGTACAATAGACTTAAAGTAACGCGTCAATAAGCGTTTATTTACCAATTGCTTCTTTATTCAAATTTTACCCGCCGATGTTGTTACTGGTTGCTACGCCTTTTGCCAACGTCTTACCAGAAACACTAAAAAGTACTTCCAGGTCATAACACTTCAGAATTAAAGTCTAACAGTGAAAAAGCGTTTTAATACATGTATTATTAATATTATATAAAAATGAATTATAACACTGTTATTTGTTCGTATTTAAGTCACATTTACATTTTTAACTAATTGTCCCTTCATTGACTCTTAAGCAATTTATAAATTAGACAAGAAAATTTACAGTGAATTCCCACCGGATTTTTCATATATGAAGAGGGTAAAGTTGGTGTGGAAAGAGCTGAACTGAACCACCGGGGGAAAAAACAAAAAGGATAAAAGTAACATCAAAGACATGCGTTCTTGCATCTCAAAAAGTATATACTTTTCTGCGCATTTGACATATTTAGTATACATTCTACCAAACCACGTGTAAGGGACGCTGTCTTTTGTAGAATATGTTCGGGTACAGGGATTGGGTGTTTTTCCTCCGCTGAACAAATAACATTTACATTGACAACGCAGAAATGTTCCAAATTAAAGTTAAACTTCAAATTAAAACTTTAATAAAAGGCCACACCATACTAGTACTGCTAGCTTCCGGATCGAATGAAAAAGCAACATACAGACATGCGCATTAATGTCTAGCAGCTAGACCGTAGCTTCCCATCCTTTTCAGATAGCGACGTGTTTGTTGTTCAAGAATCCGGATTAACAATGTAATGGGCTGGTAAGTGTTTTAGTTTTGACCAGTCCAATAAACCCCATGTTTTTGTTACGAATCTATAGGCACTAGTAGCTGGTTGTTACATTTCGAATTATTAGCTAAGTACTGTAGCTAGCTAAGTACCAAACGTTAAAACAAATCTACTCTCTCAGCTGAACTGGACTAGCTAACTCGCTACAGCTAGCTAGCTAGCTAGCTAGCTATGTTAACGTTACTTTTAACATCTACTACTCTTGCTAGTTACCATCTTTGGAAAACTGTATTTGAAAGTACATAGTCTGTATTTTACTTATTGCTGTTACTGTGCCCCAATGATAACAATATGCATGGACACAGTATCACTTGAAGCTTCCATAGTAGGATTGTTAACGTTAGCTAGCTAACTTCTTAACGTTAAAACCTCACCATTCTGAGGTTTGATACTTACTTGTCAGCTAACGTATAAACTCATAAGCTATGATTTATTTGTATTAATTATCTCTTTTAGAGACCATACTGAAACACTTGGAAGTATTTATCTTACAGCAACACTACTGTATCTGGCATCAAATTCACATTAATCTAGTTAATACGTAAGACCATCACTAGGAGAACCACATCAGTTGGCAAACAACAAATATGGGGAACAGTGCAATCAAAGCCCACTTGGAAAACTCACAGAAGACCGGGATCTTTCAGCTCACAGGCAAAGGACTCCCTGAGGTAAGTCACACACACACACACAAAGCACTCATCGTATTGTCTCCTAGTTATAATGCCTGCAAGCCACATTGACCTGCTAACTTGTTCTTATTATTGGATGGTTTCACAATGTATATTAATTCCCACTAATGTATTTCAGTTCCCGGAGGAGCTGCAGAGGTTGACAGGAAACCTACGGACTGTCGATTTGTCCAACAACAAGATTGAAGTGCTACCTGCTGCCATAGGAAACTTTCTTCAGATGAAGAGCCTTACATTAAACTGTAATAAACTCAGTAAGTGTTGCAGAATCGCCTCTGTC
>JACXGI010000689.1:34229-121809 GCA_016801175.1 Esox masquinongy
GTGTGTGTGTGTGTGTGTGTGTGTGTGTGTGTGTGTGTGTGTGTGTGTGTGTGTGTGTGTGTGTGTGTGTGTGTGTGTGTGTGTGTGTGTGTGTGTGTGTGTGTGTGTGTGTGTGTGTGTGTGTGTGGTTTTGTTTACACAGCAAGTCTCCCAGATGAAATTGGGAAGCTGAAGAAACTAGAAACACTCTTGCTGAATGGGAACCTATTGACACGTCTCCCCAGCACTGTAGGACAGTTAAAAGCGCTGCGCACTCTTAGCCTGTCTGGGAACAAGTTCCGTGAGTTTCCTGCCAGCCTCGGCTCGCTACGGCACCTGGACGTCCTGGACCTGTCCAAGAACCACATCCAGGCCGTGCCTGCTGAGGTGGCAGCCCTGCAGGCCATCGAGATCAATCTCAACCAGAACCAGGTAATCAGGTCTTCATGGGTACATCAGAGATTAAGGAGGACATATGAATCTCATTGGAAGATGAGAATAGAAGAATATTGTAAACCGCTTCTGCCTGGCAGATGAGCTACCAATCACATTCAGGTTTCTATGTGGCATCATGCGTTTGCTAAACTAATTGTTTCTTGTCAGACTTTACTTTCTGCTGGGTTTTTTTCTGCAAGGACACGTTACAGGAAGTCGAGTCAGTGAGAATGACCGATTCACTTCATGAAGAAGTGCACTAACACATGGTGGTTAATTTAGTGAACTTTCCAGTCTCCAGAAGGATTGAACCTGTATACATGTTAATCTGTATCAATGATGTTCTAAGATTTCAGTAGTCTCTGCGGAGGTGTCCACCTGCCAGAGACTGAAGGTGCTGAGACTGGAAGAGAACTGTCTGGAGCTTGCCTCCATCCCTGTGTCCATTCTCACCAGCTCCCAGGTGTCACTGCTCTCCGTGGAGGGCAACCTGTTTGAGGTGAAGAACCTGCGGGACCTGGAAGGGTATGATAAGGTGAGTTGTAAATCGGAAATGCTTGTTATTTTCACGTGTGTACGTGCTGTGCCCTGCCCAATGAACAGTCGAGGTTGATCCGCGGAACGGTCGAGCGGCTTCGCTGAACTGTTTTTGTATTGGCTGTAAAAAACATCTCTGATGTGTTTTTAAGTCATTGGTTTACATTTTTTCTCTGCCCCCACCGTTGGCGTCATTTGATTAACTCCTTAGAAACAAAACAAGTGACAGGCTAGCTCAACAATAATGGAATTTCTTGTTCAGTGTAAGAGGGATCAGTGAAGAAAGTTGTGGCTCAGACAGATCTTGTATTCTTTCCCAAACATAATCCCTGCACTTGACTAAATAGGTGGTCTAAAATAGCCTCTAACCACTAAATGCTTCTATGGTTTGACATTTCAAGGTATTATCAGAGTTTAAATGGTATTGCGGAGCTTGAAATAGCGTCTTATTTCCCTAGCTTGTGATAATGAAGGTGTAATCAGATATGACCAAATGCCTATTAGAATAGCCTGAACATGGAGCACTACTTTAATGCTCAATGAAACAGTTAATCTGTTTAATCTCATGTTGCCCCTGAGGTGTCTGGCGATGGATCTGATTTTATGTTTACCTTACAGTACATGGAACGCTTCACTGCAACTAAGAAGAAGTTTGCCTGAAGAATAAAGAGAGCATCCCCTGTGAACTCCACCAAATCACCCTCCCTGAGTGGTTGTGGCTTACTACAGTATATTTGTTTGGCTTCTACGCTGCTGCAGCTCCAGGCGAACGACCACAGTAGAATGAGGACTGACAGAGGTCGTGTTACAGGACTGCAAATGACCGCACCAGGATACAATGGAAGTGAACAGTGGACAATGGTCACCTATGATAGTCATATGAATTGCATCTTTAATATGTTGCTACTGATTTCAGACCATAACAGTGTCTTCAGATATTAACCTAAACGGGTTGTAAGTAATACAGTGTCTCTACAAGCTTTGGCTTTTAATTGCATCTAAACCAGGGATTGGCCACAGACAGATATGCTTTAATTAGCCGCAAGTAATTTTATTGTTTTTATATATATACAGTACCAGTGAAAAGTTCAAGTGAATGGGTAAGCGTCCAAACATTTGACTGGTACTGTATATAAACTTAAATCACAAGGGATTCAGCTACATATTAGTTTGAACATATGTTTCCAACATTTGCACAAATAAAGAGATGTGATCATGATTTAGTGTAATCAAGTAATAGTGTTGAAATTGTTCTTTGTAGGTGCAGCCCCCAACAGAAATAGCAGGATCTATTTGCCTACCCTTGGTCTAAATCATCCAAAACACTACAATTGGGCCAGAAGACAAACTCCCCAGCTCAGCATAATGCAGTGTATATTGCACAAGTGTAACTGTTTTGCCTGTTGGAGATGAAACCTTTGTAAGTACCTTCAGCAAGCAAATGAAAAATCCAGTGCAAAGTTTGAGAATTTTTGCCTGACAACTCAATCTGACAGCTAACATCCGTGGCTTAGTGTTTGACCGGAGCCTGGAGTTAGGTTACAGTGGCACAGAATGTCAAAGTAGTGACAGTTGCACTACCACTGTCATTTTATTCTTACATTTTTAGAACTTGTTCATGTATGGAGACTTGAAATATGCAGTCACTTTTTTTCTGTTGTCCAGAGTGTTTGTTTTTAGTTGAAGGTTCACCATCTACAAGCTTTTCATGCCACCCTGGACCAAAGCTATTTTGTCTGGTGCTGGGAAAGAAGATGAGCACTCCCTAAATATTAATTAATCTATTGGCTTTTCAAAAGCCAAGCAGAATGTTGTTATTATTATTATTATATGTTTAGCAGTGTTACTAGTAGATCTTTATTTGTATTCATGTATTAATTATCACCAGTCGCTGTTTATCACACTGTCACTGTTTCAGTAATTTCTCTTTAAATAATTAGTATGCATTAACAATGTGTGATTGTATCTGATAAAAAGGTAAACAACCATAGTGTTCATGGATCCTCTGGCAAGGGCCTCTGCATCTAAACCGGTTTTAAAAGATATTACTACATTGATGAAAGTCTCACGAGGAGCCGTTTTTGTTGTTTTTTTAATCACTGTTGCTGTTCTTTGGTGCACTTTCTATGAAAGGAGGAGTTGCAGTAGGCTTTCAACAGCAACAAATACAGTCAAGTTATTTCCAATTTTGTTGTGTTATGAAGTGTGATTAAAATTGATTTGGTTTTAGTCTGCCAACTTTGCAAAATATGATATTTATATGATAAAGATATAAAGATGATATTTAAAAGAAAATATTATAAATAAAAACTAATATGCATAGTACATATATAGTACTATACATATTAGTTTGTTAAAAACTAATATGTATAGTACATATATTTTAGTTATGTTTATTAATTGGTAGAAATGTGTATAATTTTATTTTCCCTTTGAAATATTTTATGTAGATCAGTCAAATAAAGGCACAATTGAATCTATTTTGCTCACTAATGCAAAAAAGGTCCAATGAGGATGAATGCTTATGCAATTCACTGCATAATTTTACGCTGTATGTAACTTATTTTTAACAATACTCTCCATGGGGTTTATCAGTGTACTTTTATGAATTGATTTACAACTACTTCAAATGTGCTTGTGTAATTTGTTTTCATTTGTTAATTTATTTGTCCTTGATTCAAATGTAGTCATAAGTAGGCTAGCTCAGCTTATGTTTCTTGTCCTATCATTGTGCTACAATGTAGTGCAAACCACATTAGAATGTGCAGACTTACACATTAAGCATACTTGTTGTGGTTTTTTGTTCTAATTTTGTCTCGACCAGGGTAGCAACCAGTGTTAGTTGAATTTTCTTGCAACTACAATAAGTCACCAACAGCCAATACTTTAAAAATACTTACATGTACCTGTACAGCTGCTGATTTATACTTTTAAAGGGGCTACATCTAGAATATTTGCATATAAATATCAGAAAATACCCACAATATTACCTTAAGTAATAGTTTTTTTGGTTGTAATTCTACACAGTTCACTAAATTTCTGTTCAAGTGAGAAAACAAGTAGTGAATATTGCAGGGAGTGATTGTACCATCTAAATCACTTTTTATGTTTGTTTTTAATACCAAAACCATTTTTTACTGCTTACACCAAATGTGAGAGAATATTTATACACAAACAATTGTTGGTTTAATTCAGAAAATTTCCAAAAGCTATTAGCAAATTTAGGATTTGTTTTGCAAACATTTCCAATGACAACTTCACTGGGTCAATAAAATGCCAGTACACTATATTAAGTCAAGCAAGTTGTTCGACCAATCAAATTTGTTGAAGACATTTACATACTATTCAAGCTTGCAAAAAGTGATTTAATGATTGTAATTCAGAAACGCTTTTATTGAAAGTAAAAATTGGAGGAACCCTCTAAAAGTCGGCGTTTGTACAGGACAAAGAGTAGTCTTTTCAGAATTTACTTTTTTCAAAGTACTGTATTTGCCATGACTCAATGTCGTTGCTAGCAAATTCCAGTAACATTGATTATTACATGCACTAACCTAATTACCACGCACCTCATTGCATTCTCTTATTAAAAATACGATACATGCAATTGCTTACTCCTGTCTAGTTGAGGGTTTCTCACACCTCCAGACGTTTTGCATGTTTCTTTTAATCTGATTCAATTATTCAAGGACTTGATTAGCTGGCTAATTAAATTAGGTATGCCAGTGTAGTGTTAAAACTAAAATGTGGACCATCTTGAGGAGGCAGAGAGGCTTAGGAAACATGTTTATTTTCAATTATTTTTACTGAACACAAACAAATCAACAGTACAGGAATTCTTACAAATAATTTAAGGTTTAGGAACCATATTTAGGTGGGACTTCATATGGTGATGCCAGCCAAGTACAAACCATGGGAGCATAAAAATCAGCTCCACAGCATTTGAGACAAGAGGACAATCCTCCATCCAGAATCAAGAGAAAAGCTTGACACAAACCCTTCCCCCACCACCAGAGCTGGATGCAGAAACACTAAGCTATGCTCAAGTGATATGCAGTCACGGAGGCACAACACCAAGTTTTGAACATTGCTGGCCACACTGCCCTCCACACACTCCTCCGTTCCTCCCCCACACCTTCCTTCCTACTCCCATCCCCATGGCAGTCCCAACTCAGCAAGAAAAGCCACATTCATGCAGAGTGCCATTAATGCCGACAGTGTGTTAACATAATCATTGTCAGGTACTTTCTGGTTCTCACTGAGATCTGGGTAAATGGTTTGATCTTGGATAAGGAAATGTATATGGCTGATTACAAAATGTATGTGTGATAGGCAACAAAAAATAAACAGTAATCCTTGCTGATTAAACAAATTTCAAAATATAACCCAGAGAATAGTATTTTTAAAGGTGTCAGTGATTAGCGTCTAAATTCCTGAAACTGACACTAAGCCAATTTTTGGGATATGTCTTTCTCTGAATTTTCCTCAATCAGATGCCTGTCTCACCCTGAATTGGCTTTTCAATTATTTTCTTCAATTTGTGTATATTTGGCAAACAAACCTGCACCCTTTAAATGCTCTAGAATTTAAAATGTCACTCATTCTTAGCACTCCAAAGACCTGTAAAATCTCATTATGAAGAGGAAACAAGCCTGGGCTTAACATCTTAACGGTTAACCCTAATTGCTCCAATAACTTTCTTTGGACAAAATTAGTCAAATGTTAGGTATATAAGATGTTTTTCTAATTTACATTTGGAATAATCTCGGTATTTGTTTATTTATATTCTGGTTTGCTTTTAGTGGCAATATTTTTGTATATCGTGTTTTTCTATGCGTTAGAGCAGGGCTGATCAGTTAAATAAATACATTATCATGTTGCTGAGAATCATATTTCCCAAGCTCTTTCACTAGGTGGCAGTCATTCACATTGACATTCTTTAAATGAGCGCTTCATCCTGGGGTGTATTTCTGTTGCAAACAGTTTTCAACGGATACCTCCTATTTCAAACGGAAAACATTTTTTCTACGAAATCTTGAGTTTCTATTGGACTAATTCACGTAGATCCTTCCCAGTTGCGTTCTGTTTGATACTGTTTGGTTTTCTAGTGAAAACACCACAGATAAAGTAGGAGACTTGGAAAAACAAAGTGTAAATTACACTGGACGGAATCAGTATTGCGTTATGTAAAGAAGTGTAGCCGGTTATTCATGAGGGGAAGAAAACAACATTTCATTATTCCATCTCGGCCAGGCTGGCTCTTCGGTTTTGATGAATTTAGTCAACACAGTTGGGTGAATTGTTGGCGACAAATCTCAAGCCCTCACTCTTTATTTCAGAAACCAGCTCTGGAATCCCGGGATACTGCGAATGTTGGGGGCTCGTTTATTTGCGGAAAAGAGAATAATTTTGTTAACCATATAATGAAAAGATGACCATTTATCACTGGATCATACTCTTCTTTGCACAAAGTACAGCAATCCATGGTAAGTTTGAATTATCAGTGGACTTCACAACTAGACTTAGCCTACTTATAATTTATTTTCAAATTTATTTTCAAATGGCTACAGTATATTCTCTGTTAGGATATTTAACTCACTTTCCATGGCGTTTGTTGTTTGACGAGTTTTGTTTGTCAGCATTGATCAATGTTATGTCAGGAGTTGATATTCCCCCCAAAAGTCCACGTTTACCGCAGGTACTGCTCGCAATTGAGTTCAATAAGGTTTTCTCTTAAAATATATTAAGACTGACGTTGATTTATTACTTGTAAACTTTTTATATATGAGAAGGACACTGCCGTGTCATTTTTTTCGCCACATTTTGTTGAGTTGCAGTGTGATTGCAATGCATTTAATTATGCGTTTTGTGATTTATATACGCTATATAATTTAAAAATGTATATAAATTGTGTTTAACGCAGATGGTTTGAATCCTGAATGCTGATTGGCTGATAGCCGTGGTATATGTAACCATTAAGTCACGAGGGGATGTGGTATATGGGCAATGCCTGCACACAGTGCTTAGGTGTAGTATATTGGCCATATATCACAAACCCCCGAGATGCCTTTGTGCTTATAAACCATATAGCCTAATTAGAACATTTAAAGTAATATGATATCTTACTTGTGTTATACGATTTCATATATCACAGCTATCAGCCAATCAACATTCAGGATCCAAACCACCCGATTTATTAGAGACTGGATACCTTATATTTACGGTTTATAAGAGACAGCATATTGCCGATATACCACAACTAAGTGTTGTGTACAGGCACTTCGCCAATAACATACAACCTCTTGTATGTTATTGCTTGCATATATAAAGTGTATACAGTATAAAAGTATCATATATAAATCATGTATAAAAGTTTAGACACAATTACCCATTCACTGGAACAGGTTAGTCCAAACTTTTGAATGTTACTGCATGTGTATATCTGCATAAAGAACATACTTAACAGTAAAGATCACTGGCTGCAACACTGTATTACTGTTTTTGTGAAATGGATACAAATTACTTAGATTAGATTCAAATTTATTGTCATTGAAATTACAGTACAATGAAATGCAGTTAGCATCTAACCAGAATGCTAACTTATTAGAAATGTGTGATATGGACATGGAAAATATATTTTTTTGTGTTCAGGACGTGAGTTTTTCAGATGTGCGCAGAAGAAATCTGTGTACAGAATGAAACATATTCAGATGTTCAAAGAAATTGGTGTACAGCAAATTATTTTTTTGATATATGCCCTGAAGGAAGAAAATAATGTAATAAATGTTGGATACAGGTTAAGGTTACGGTTGGGGTAAGAGTAAGGGTTAAGGATAGGACATAAACTAAGAACAGGATCTAATGTTCTTGCTTGCCCACTTGCACTGTAAATTCTGCCCTCTTATTGGCTGAATTTAAAGTTTAATTTAAAGTTTATTTAGAATTTAAAGTCAATCAGTCACATGCCTTTCTTATAACATTTGAAGAAAATCCTTTTCTGTAAATGGAAAAAAATGTTTGTGTACATATCACATTTCAAATAAGTATTTAATGTCTGAAAAGAAAGATCAGAGAGCTTTCTTGAAAGTCTCATGAAGAAGAGCACTGGTTTGTATTGTGTTAACAACATACATTTAGTATATATTTAACCAAGGTCAAGAAACTGAAGTAATACAGAGAAGAAGAAAATAATCTGTTGAAGAAATACACCTTTTGGCCTAAATGTAAAGCTTTCGGTTTAAGGACAAATTCAACACATCACTGAGTAACTGCATCTTTTTTCAAACATGGTGTTGGCTGCATCATGGTGTGGGATGCTTGACTTTAACAAAGAGGGAGAAGTTTTTATAGATGAAAAGAAACATGCTTTAGAATCTATGGCAAATAGCTGTGTGGCCATGGTCCTTAATACTGTGAAAGAGACCAGAGGATAAATTGCGACCTTCTGTCAAATTCTAGGTGGGACAAGGGTGTGGGAGAGATTGGCCCAGGGAACGTTTAGCTTGTTGACATGGTCACTCCCCTGCCTCTGAGCAGTTCTGAATAACATGGTCATTGATGTTACTCCTTTGGCCGTTGGTCTGTTGCAGGCAGCCAAACCCAGCAGCAGCTGTAGTTCTCTTCTACAGTGGCAAGCTTTCAGTCTTCTGCATCCTTGTATGACGGGCATTCTGCTGACCTTTGGCCAAGTGGCAACAATAGACACAAACTGTTCTAAAGAAAAGCTTTGTGCAGAAAAAAAAAGCTTTTATATGTTGCAATGTCTACCTGTAAGTGTTTCATGACTGCCTGGCAAAATACATACATATATGTGATTATGAAAGTCACCTTGAGGGGTAGTGGAAAGACCTAGTGTGTTGTATGTAAGATACTGACAACTGACTAAGAACTGAAATTCTCAACAACAAAAAAAATCTGTGCACAGACTGTGGTCTGGCGAACATGCTCCTGGCTTATACACATATAACCTTACTCCCCATTGGGGATAGGGTTTTAAATCCCCGCTGTGTTTTCTGATCCGACTCAATAAATAGTGTCAAAATATCCCCCCAAAAAAATCCATCTGACTGGCCTGACCATATTCTACATCACATGATTTTGAATCCTTGGCCCCTAGTGGAGAAAAAACACAATGGACATAGTCTGATAATCAGTAACCCACTGAAATCTAGTGTCTCCTGATCTTTGACTTCTAGGTCTCCGGTTCACCAAGAACCCTGCGAACCTCACGGTAACCCAGGGCAACATGGCTCGTCTGGGTTGTTCCATCGAGGGTCTGAGTGAACCGGACATCGTGTGGATGAAGAATGGGGAGAAGCTGTACAGCACAGATCAGATGTACATCACTCTGGAACAAAACCATTGGGAGACCTTCCACAGGTTTGCACTTCGGTTCCATCTGCTATGAGACCTTTGTTGTGAATTTAATGGGCGACCTCTATGTTTTTAACTGTTACTCGGTTGGGGTAGGGCAGGGGTTGATGAGTAATGTTCCGGTTGAGATTTTCTTTCTTACTGTATCCACTGAGATTCAGGAGATTAGTAGCTACCTTGGCAGAGAGCTGAAACACATAGCTGCAGGAATGACATTGTTGTAGCTTAAACCTTTCTAGCATTGTTTTTCAGACTTCAAAAGTTCTTGCACCAGCTTAAATTATACAACGTTTTCAGTCTGCTATAAATATGTTGTGGTTATATTTTGTGGTTGTACTAAACACACTAATAATTTACCATTCTTTGGGGTTGTAGTTTAGGATTTAATTTAGGGTTATAGTAGTATTTCTCTGAGAGAGATTTCCACATTGAAGAAGTCAGAATATTCATGATTTTGGTAGAGGATGTTACACTTTTTCAGAAAGTTATGTATGGTTACGGGAGTAGTATCTCTATTAGATGTATACAAGATTATACATATACAGATTAATTTTATGCAGTTTTGTTGCCAGTTTGTCACCAAACTCCAAGTATTTTTGTTTGATAAAGAAAGGATTTACACAATTTAGCTTAGATTATCCAAATGTATTCAAATTGTATCCAGTTATTTTTTGCGTTTCTCTATGGTTTGATATTCTAGTGTTCTCCCTATGTAGTCATTTAATTTGTCTTTCCAGTTTTGTTTGTCAGGATTCATGTAATGGTGTGATTCTATGGTCACATATGCTTTAAGGGTTTCCCACAGTTAAAGGTTGGAATGTATCTGCTTTGTCATTGCTTTGGAGGAAAAGTTTGATTTGTAGTTTTTTGAAAAATGTAAGACTTTGAGGAGATCAATTTTGAGCCTCCACACACATTTGCTATCTCACATTCTTAATACAAGGGAGTAATTTGACTTTGACTTGGGAATAGTTAAATCAGGTAGAGACATTGTGAACTGAAAGTAAAAATAAATAATCCCAGCCAGAGGGATTAACTATTCTCAATAACATCAAGTAGTAACCTTCTACGTCAGCTTATGTTTGTTGTCCAACCACGGTCTGCTCAACATGGCAGAATAGAAACTCACTGGCAGTAAGAGAAGGAACATTTACATGTGAGTCCTTTCGTTAAATCCCTACAGAGGTATATTGATACCATAATCTAACCAGCAGATAAACCAGGGAGGAAGCAGGCTATGACCCTGAATTACGCTAATCTTTAGGTGGACTGCTGGACCTGATTGTTAAGGGAACCTGCATCGCCAGGGTGGCAGCCATTCCTGTTAATCTCATACACATGCGCTGGGAACTGAAGCTCAAATGTCCACAGTCTGAAACATCTTTCCTGTTTCCGGCTGTTGTTTACGCTTATCCTCACTCACACAAAAATGTCCTAAATACCTGAGACATCCACTGTATGTTGTGTCCAGTCTACAGAACGTAGTTGACATAATAGAAATTTTTCTGTCATATTGCTATGGCTTAGTTGCAAACCTTTTATAGGCTGTTGATTGGAGTGGTAAGGGTGGAGACAACTGGTTATATAAGTGGGATAGCTTACCTGAGTGAGACTTTGAGACTTGTGCATGCTGACAGCGGTTGACCACTAACATGTATGCAAAATGTACTTCTGAGTGTAATTTGCCCCAAGCTCTTTTATTGCGCCAGTTACATAGTGTCCTGCTCTATTGTTTTACGTATCCTCACAGGGTTCTTGATCTTAAGAAACATTCAGTTTATAGAACTACGGTTTATAGAACTACAGTACAACCCTGTTTCCAAAAAGTTGGGACGCTGCGTAAAATGCAAATAAAAACAGAATGCAATGATGTGCAAATCATTTAATTCCCATATTTCATTGAAAATAGTACAAAGACAACATATCAAATGTTGAAACTAGGGTTGTAACGGTTTCACGGTGCAACCCGGTTGTAAAAAAAGACAGTTCTCATACCGTTGCCATTTTGTCATTCAAGGTTTTTATTGATTAGGTCAGGTCTTTAACCTACCATTTCCCTACATCTAGGTCAAGGGAGTTAGTAAATAATTACCTCAATGAAATAAATGTAACAAGGTTTCATTTATATGAATTCATTTTTTTTTTTTGAATTGTTCTAATCCAAGCAAAAGGAATTGACATTCATATTGTAGATTTCAGTTCAATAAAGAGATAGTCAGTTATATTTACATAGCATCATATAAACTTCACAAGATAAAATCTCTAAATTGAAAAGTCCTCCGCTTTCATTAGACAGTCACAGAGACATGCGCGAACTGCATGTCAGAGAGCGCAGCGCACCGAAATGACAATGTCGGAACTGTTGGCTGAAGTCCGCAGTGTGGGGATATTTTGGATCTTTAAAAGACCCAAAAGGCACTATCAATGTTGATGGTAACCCAATATGCAAAGAATGTCGGAAAAAAGTGTCGGCCCAGGAACAATTCGAACCTGAATTTCCATCTCTGTGAGCATCATCCCGCGGAATATACAGAGATACACGTAAGTGAAAATACAGTATAGGCTAATAAATGATAGACTCCCCTTTCATAAATAACACAGCCAGATACTATACATTTTCCAAGTTTTGTAATGACTCATTATGCTTATAGGTAGTAGGCTAACGTAATGTTCGCGCTGTCTGTCATACCTGCAAGCAAACGTAGTTAAACGCGTAGGCAACGTTAGGCCAACTGAATGTTCATTCGTTAATTTGCTTGAGTGCAGCGCCACAGTGCAATACGTTTAATACTACTTATAATATGTTTTGTTTGCACTTTTTTTAAAACAAGGTTTGCAAAGTGCTTTAGGCCTACAGAAATAGGACAGTAGTTGGAAAAACACCAATCAATAAACTGCAAATGAATTATTTTCTTTATCATAATTAGGGTCTTAAATTTTACGCAGCCTGATTTGTTTCAATTGCAATTCAATAATTATCTCCTAGATAGTCTCTGCAGCCACTTTGGTTATAGTAATCAATTCTCAGTTAAAGAATTAACAAATGTTGTTTATCAAACATATTTTATACATTAACAATTTAATTGCTAATACTATTAGCAATAGGCCTACACCATAATACCGTGGCACTATACTACCGTGATAGTTTTTTGAGACCGTTATCATACCATGAAAATCTCATACGTTACACCCTTAGTTGAAACTGAGAATTGTTATTGTTTTTGAAAAAATACATGCCCATTTTGAATTTGATGCCAGCAACACGTTTCAAAAAAGTTGGGACAGGGGCATATTTACCACTGTGTTGCATCACCTCTTCTTTTAACAACACTCAATAAGCGTTTGGAAACTGCGGAGACGAATTGCTATAGTTTTGAATTGCTGTGCCATTCTTGCTTGATATAGGACTGCAGCTGCTGAACTGTCTGGGGTCTCCTTTGCTGTATTTGTCATTTCATAATGCGCCAAATGTTTTCAATAGGGGACAGGTCTGGACTGCAGGCAGGCCATTTTAGCACCCGGACTCTTACTACAGAGCCATGCCAGACCCGGCGCCACGAGGGGGCAAGAGGGGGCTTAGCCCCCTCAGTTGTATTTTCTGCCCCTCCAGTTTAAGTTTTAAAACCCCTATCGAAAAATAGCCAAAAAACAGATTAGCCCCCTCATCATTTTTAACAGCCCCCTCAGTTACTTCGTCCTGGTGCCGGGCCTGAGCCATGCTGTTGTGATATGTGCAGAAAGACGTCATCTGGATGGCAGCATATCTTGCTCCAAAACCTGTATATATTGTTCAGCATTAATGGTTCCTTCACAGAAGTGCAAGTCACCCATGCCATGTGCACTAACGCACCCTCATACCATCACAGATGTTGCCTTTTGCACTGTGCGCTGATAACAAGCCGGATGGTCCCTCTCCTCTTTAGTCCGGAGGACAAGGTGTCCATGATTACCAAAAATAATTTCAAATTTTGATTCAACAGACCACAGGACTGTTTTCCACTTCGTCTTAGTCCATCTTAAATGAGCTCGGGCCCAGAGAAGGTGCTGGTGTTTCTGGATGTTGTTTACATAAGGTTTCTTCTTTGCATGGTAGAGTTTTAACTTGTATTTGTGGATGCAGCGACGTACTGTGTTCACAGACAGTGGTTTTCAGTAGTGGTCCTGAGTCCATGCCATGATGTCCAGTTTGTCCACTATATAATCGTGTCTGTTTTTAATGCATTGCCGCCTGAGAGCCCGAAGATCATAGTCATCCAATATTGGTTTTCGCCCTTGTCCCTTGCGTACATAGATTACTCCAGATTCTTTGAGTCTTTTAATGATATTATGCACCATAGATGATGAGATCCCCAAACTCTGCAATTTTACATTGTGATATGTTATTTTTGAATTGTGGCACTATTTGCCTACGCAGTTTTTTACAGCGTGGTTAACCCCTCCCCATTCTCACTTCCCGTTTGTAAGTGCTTTGTAAATGCTTACAAACAAATTTAGACAAATCTTAGATATTGGTCATTATTTCCCTTTCATAAGAACTTGGGGTTCTTCTTTGTGGCAGGATGTGTTAGAAATGGGTTCCATGTGGCTCCTTTTCAGGGGAGATGAACAGAGCACTGGTATAGAATACTCCCTTTTTGCTCCTTGGAGATCTCCTCTTCTCCCTCTGCTATAAGATGCTGCCAGGGAGGAATTCCCAGCTAGCGGTCATACATTTCCCATCCTCTCTGGAATTATCTTTTAATAACCAATCATGTTTCTGACCTGTTGCCAATTGACCTAATTAGTTGTGTGATATTCCACCAGGTTTAGTTTTTTAGGATTACACAACCTTTCCAGTCTTTTGGTGCCTCTGTCCCAGCTTTTTTGAAACGTATTGCTGGCATCAAATTCAAAGTGAGCATGTTTTTTCCAAGAAACAATAACATTTCTCAGTTTCAACATTTGATATGTTGTCATGGTACTATTTTCTATTGAATATAGGATTTAAATGATTTGCACATCAATTGCATTCTGTTTTTCTTTACATTTCACACAGCGTCCTAACTTTTATGGAAACGGCGTTGTACAACATGTTCTGTGCAGCTCACTTGGTAAGAATATGGCTGTTGAGATGCCAGGGTTGTGGGAGTACTTCCCACACAGGGGTCTGGATAAGAGCAGAAATGTGCATAATGTCATTTCAGGTACTGGGGTAATCTGACTGTCTGTCTGTTTCAGTGTGAAGTCCGTCCAGCAGCATGATGCTGGGAAGTACTGGTGTGAGGTTGAGTTCCGCGGCTTGACCATCTCGTCTGAACCCGCCTGGATAACAGTTGAGGGTACATGACTCAGTACATAAAATTGATATTTGTCTTTGTCTGCTTGTACACCTACCTATCACTCTGTGGTATTTAGTTAGAAACATGGTACAGCTGCCTTTCCTAATCCCTTGGTTCTGTTCTCTGGTTCTTTATCCAGGTGTCCCCCACTTTATCCTTGAGCCTCAAGATGTAGCCACTCTCCCCGGGATACCCTTCAACCTGACGTGTGCTGCTGTGGGGCCCCCAGACCCTGTGGTGATCCACTGGTGGCTGGGGGGAGTACAGCAGGGCGATGTCACTTCTTCTCCCTCTGTATTTCACGTTAAAGGTAAGCCTCTTTTTGCTTTTCAACAGTCTTTCCTTCATTTCATGTTCTCAACTCTGCCTCTTCTCAAACGGATTTGGTGGATTATATCAGAGGTTTCTTTCTTAAGGGCCCTCTCCTCCAATGATAGAGGAAAGATAATTTCAGTAACCTTGTAAAGGTTACAAAAAAATGTTGTCTTCTGCTTCTTGTCAGGACAATTTAGATCAGTTGAATGCGTTGGACTGCCCTCCAGCTTATGGTATTATGGCAGTCTATAAGATCCAAGAGATCTCCGTGTGAATGGGAAATAAATCTGTTTGTGTTGGAGAACTAAGTCAAAGGTTATTCCCAGTGGGTGGAATGCTTCTGTATGGCTTTCTTGCTTTCATTAAGGTTTTTGTTTGTTCTATGCTGATGATTATCAGTAATTACAGAGAGATTTTTTACAGGCACGGTACTGAAGGTATGACATGTTTTTATTGGATATGGAGAGGGAAAATTTTACCCTCACCTATAGTATGACATCTCCCCTTGAGGGAGAAAATGCCATGACTTGATGGAGGAAATGTTAAGCCGTATCATGACTTAAGAGGGGAAATTCCAAGTCATGAATTCACATAGGAAGTGCTATGTCATGACTTGAGAGAGGAAACGCCATGTCATGACCTGAGAGAGGGAATGCCATGTCATGACGAGAGGGGAAACACCATGTCATGACCTGAGAGAGGGAATGCCATGTCATGACGAGAGGGGAAACACCATGTCATGACCTGAGAGAGGGAATGCCATGTCATGACGAGAGGGGAAACACCATGTCATGACCTGAGAGAGGGAATGCCAACTCATGTGGGCCTGGCCTTGCTTGATCAATACTTGTAGTCACCAGATCATTATATTTCTGCTTTATACCTTTCTTGTGTTGTGATATATTTAAGCCTTTCACCTAAGTTGCTCTCCTCCATTTCCTACTGGCGTTTAGCTGGTTCCGTTTAATAAGGAGCCTTCACTCAACGCTAGGTGCTGCTCCATAGTCTACAGTCAATACGTCTGACCAAAACCTCAGTGTAAGGCTTAGTCTGAAACGGCACTATTTACCCCATTTTGTGCACTACTTTCACATTTACAAAATTTTTGAGCCATAAAGGCAAGTGAGCCACACAGTCATACTTACATTCAGTACATGGTTAGGGGATCTGATTAGTGTCCGAAAGGTCTATGTTTCTGTTCCCCCAACCACCAAGATGAAAGCTATGTTGTTTTTTCATTGAGCAAGACAGTTAACCCTAATTGCTCCCCCTCGCCCCCGTAACATTCCCTGTAATTTGTTGCTGTAATTAAAATTTGGTTCTTAATCAGCAGGCCTGGATAAATAACTGTGAAATATATATATAAAAAAAATACAAACAAAAAATACCATAGATCAACATGAATACTGATGCTACTAACACACACTACACACTCAAATATGTTGCTGCTGCTACTGCTACTGTTCATTACTAATCCACTGCTTCCTTTACCTATATGTACATAAACCTAAATGACCTGTACCTCCACACACGGACCCAGTAACGGTACTCCCTGTAAACAGCCAGTTATTGTTTTCCGATGATGTTTAGCATTTATTCTTTGTTGTTGGTATTCATAAACCTATGGATATGTTTCTTGTGGTACCACCTTCTATCTTTCGTTATCCAGTTTATTTCATTAACATCCCAGTTTGACAAATATAAGTTGGCTATTCACCGGTAGTCGACAAAGAACGTGATGAATACAACTGTGTTTGGTCCCATCAGGGGAGCTTGTGGTGCATACAAACAAAAGTCAGTGCCAAGTCAGGAATGCAGCACCCAGATGTTCTACTTGACACTCATGACATTTTCCTGCCGTATCTGGTTACCAGAGACTGATGTTTCCCTACAACGTGACATTAACCAGTCATGTTTAGGCCCAGCTGAAACACCCTCCCTGTCTTGGTTCCGCTGATGGCTCTGCTATCCTGTGAATGTCAGTCAGTAGATGACTAACCGGGCTGTGGCCCTCTGTGCCTGGCGGAGCTGCTGGTAATCAGCACGCACGTCACATGACGCCCTGTAAACCTATTTGTCGTTACATATTAGATGAGGAGGGAGATGACGGAGGAGTAGAACAGGCTTTACAAGTCTGTCTAGGTTGATAAACAATAAAAGGTTTTTAAGGGCAGTCGGTGTCTCGGAGGTCTGTCGATGTGGCAGTCGTTATCCGTCACAGCCGAGGATGAGGAAATCAAGATTATACGTTGCATTGTTTACTTCACAGCCTTCTAGCTGAAATAGTGAATGGGTGGCACTACAAACACTCACAGCACTTAATACACAGTGTGCTCTGCTGTTGGATGCCTTCCATACTGTCCACAGTGTGTGAGGAGTACTAATTAAGATAGAACCATGGAATCCTGAACAACCATGGAATTCTCCCATGGTTGTTCAAGAACGGGGACAGGGGTCTGATTTAATTCACTGCGTTGGCATTGGCAGGCAGTTTACGGTTACAGTCTCTATGTTGCCTTTGAATACGTCCCCTAACACCTCTTAACCTCTCGTTTATCTCCTGTCCTTGAAGGCGTGAATAACAGCGTCAAGTTCTACTGCGAGGCCAAGAATGCCCGGGGTATCTCAGTGTCTCGAACGGGAACTGTGCACATTAAAGGTGAGACGTTCAGCAAATAGTCCTCGAGACGTGGTGTGTGACAGATTCATTTTTCTAGAATGCGCTGCCTGATGGAAGCTGTTAAAGGCAGGTGTCCGGCCAGTTTAGGTGCAGCTGAATGTACATCTGTCCTTTCATTGCCTGCAGTTCTCCCAGCAGCCCCTGGCAGTTTGCGGGTGGTCCATATGGTGGAGGACAATGTCACCCTGGCCTGGAGCCCTGGCTTCGCTGGACACTCTGACCTGGCTACCTGCACCATCCAGGCAAAGACTTCTGTTCTCTACTAACACTCCGGTCCCACTTATAAACATGAGCCCAACCCAACACACCTGAGATGTCTGGCCTCTACCACTGCCGTAGATTTGGCTTTATGCCTTTAGGGCTGAATTCAATGAAGCATTCATGCGCAAACGTCCAGCCTTCCTGAAGTGATTTACTGATTTGTGTTTGCTCTTGTTGTTCATTGTTTATTATTTAGGATGGGAGCAACAACCTTTAAATGTACATGAATGCTTTGGATAAATGCTTAGTCAAGACTTAGATAATGATAAGCGTATTCTTTTTTTATTATTATTACAGGAGCTTTATAAATCTTTTAGTTAAATCTACCAATTAAATAATTTCACCTCAGTTAAAAGATTGTTTGCTCTCACATTAATCCCAGGAAACGTAATCCTGGAATGTTTTCCTATAAACTTTTTCCAGGTGTCTAAGACTTCTGGGAGGAAGGTGAAACGTCTGGACAAGTGTGTGAAGGTTCCACCATTCCAACAGATCCTCAGCGGGCTGAGTTGCTTCTCCAACTACAGCATCAGGGTGTGCTGTGAAAATGAGATTGGGACGTCCCCGTTCTCCAGCTGGCTGGACTTTCAAACACCAGAAGCGGGTGCGCATCCACTTGTTAGAACAGATTATGACATGGTCAGTTATTTTGTTCATCAACATTTTTTTTTTGTCATTGCCTGGGTGACTAATGGCACCCTTTGCCCTGTGTAGTTCCCTACTTCAGAACCCTGTTCAAAATGAGTGAGCTACAGAGAGAATAGGGTGTTCATTTAGGGTCCAGCTGTAGTCAAACAACTCAACACATCTCCAGCTGGCCATCAAAAGCACCCAATGATTCATGCGAACAATATTGAGTATGACGATCTTACAACAATGGGAGCAGAATGACGTGTTTATTTGCCCTCTGTGCCTCACAGCCGATCTGTCAGACGTGTTAATCTGTGAAGGGACTGTAACGCTTGTAACCAAATGCTTTAACTTTCGTATGAGGTCCAGTCTAAGGTGATTGGTTTTTAAATGATGTTTGTCTTTAAAATGAGAGATAACCCCAGGGTTCGGTACTTGGTCATGGGAGGGTGTCTGATGAGGGAGCAGTGAAGTGGGGGCTTCTGCTGGCGACGTTGTTTGTATGTTTGTTAACCGGCAGTGCTGGACACAGGCCAGTGGATTTCAGTCCTTTTGGTACAATAAACCATTGTGCATGCCCTCAATCCATATCAATGTGCTGCGAGGCAGAACTAAGACCTGTTGCCTCAGTGTCGCCACACCCTGGCCAGAGGCACGGCAGGGTATCATTTGAGGGAGGATTCACCATGCTAGACCAATGGGTTGTTTAGTGAGTGCTATTAGGTCGAAGACACTGAGTGATCGGTGATTCTCTCTTGTGACTGTTTCCCGATTGAATTAACTTATGACAGCAGCACACATTTACAGTTACAGCACTGACAGGTAGGTCTTCAGCAGGTACCATTTAATTAGGACCTTTATGATAAAATGTAAGGTGTCCCTAAGGTGTTAAACACTGTCTCACTGTTATTCTTCCCCAGTGCCCTTTGCTGCCCCCCGGAACCTGACCTTTGACCTAACTGAGCAGCAGCTGTCCCTGAACTGGGCGACCTTGGAAGATGAGGAGCTGCAGGGTAAACTGATGGCCTACAAAGTCCAATGGAACCTGGGAGGAGAGGGACAGGTACGGACCCATATACCTGTAAACACTTCATGACAGCCTCATGTACTACTACACACAACAACAAGGTCAGCCAGTGATTTATAGAATAGAACAGTTCATTTGACAATTGGAAATAACAATGTTTCAGTTGGAGCCATCGATGATTCATTTGACATGATTCACCTGAAAACACTATACAACAACTTAAAAGTGCATACGTTATCCATGGAAAACTGTCAATGCTAAGGGTAAAGTTCACAGTTTGAGCTGCCTAGTTAAGTATGGTATGTATTGAGCTGCATTGGTAGCTCTTGGTTCATTTTTTTGACCATTCCAATGCCTTATGGTATTTGTGTTGTAATGGAGTGTGGTACATTGGATCATGACATGAATGATGACGTTCACATTCCTATGGTTGTACCAAGGATTTATGGCCATAGTAGGGGTTCAGTCATTTTTAATAGGGACATTGCTACACAAACGTGTCAAATGGTTTTATCTTTCTTTCTATGAATCACTTGTAATCTGTCAGACGTTCAGGTTCATTTCAAGATAATGTGACCGAAGTGGCACTTTAAGACATACAATGATTAACTTAAAAGTTTAACAGCTTATCTAACCATATGACATTTTGGTGACAGTGGCCTTAACAAAACAAAGTTCAAGACTATTTCTACGGTTCTGGCTGCTGCTGTAAATGTTACATCCAAGGAATGTTCAGAATGTACTCCTGTTGCATGGCCTCCAATTTAATCTCTTCTCATAATGGGAGAATTCTTTACCAAAATATTTTATCTGAAAAGGTTACATTCACATGTTGTTCCTGAGATGCCTAAGAAATGTATCCAACTAATTTCTTTCACAGTAGTGAAAGTTCTTTCAGCAGTCCCAAGCATGTGTCTCAGTGCGGAAAATAGGCCAGCACTTATTGCAAACAATATCTAATTTGCAATTGAAGCTTTATTTGAAGTTGCTTTGTGCTCAAATATGTAGTGACTTAGTCTTCACAATCAGGTTTCTAGTAAATCCCCAAATATTTGATTTTCATCTTTGGAGCAACCCAGAATGTTACTGTCAACTTCATATTTTGTTGATGATTCCCGTTTATGGCAGCCTAGTCTCAGGCTTTAGCAGTGATTCGCATGTGATGCCTGGCTCCTTACGTAATAATACGTCTCCACTTGAGTTACTTGTGATATGTCATCATTCAGTGCACTTTCAAAGAATCAGACAAGCTCAGTGTATATAGCTGATTTATAACACCACCAGATATATATGGACAAGCACAGTTGAAAACGTCAACCAGTCTATAGGCCGCACACATCAATGGACCAAACTTTGATCCACGTCTGGTTGTCGGTTTCCAGGAGGCCCTGCTCTTTAAAGAGAATGTGGCCCACCTATCCGGTGGAGGTCGTTTCTTCAATGCCACCTTCCAGGTGTCAGCGTGTACTGTGGCCGGTTGTGGGCCGTGGAGCCAGCCGGTACTGGTAATGCCTGCGGCAGGTCAGTAGGTCAGACACTCTTAGCCCATTGGTCACTCTAGCCTGGCCCCCATCCATCTAGTGATGTAGTTGTTTTAGAACCTAACCTTTGGATTTGATGGTGTGTTTAAATCACCTGTGTTGTATTTAAAGACTGCCGTGTGTGTGTGTGTGTGTGTGTGTGTGTGTGTGTGTGTGTGTGTCCACACAGCAGTGGCTGCCCAGATACAGAGAGGCCACATGTGGGTTGGTCTACTGCTGGGTCTGCTGGTGGCCACCATAGTAGGGCTTCTGCTAACAGTCCTAGTGCACCGCAGAGGGAAGGAAACACAGTTTGGGTACGCTACTTTCGCCTTGTGACTACACCACTGCCATTCAGATGTTTCTGTAGATGAGATTTTCTGGCCAAACTGATCTGTATGGGATGAGGTTGCCATGTCATGATTTCACTGACTTGGACTGCAGTTGCCACGTAGCAGGTTTCCCACGACTTCACATTTATATAGGGCTACTGTCTGCAGTGTCTTCCAGAATCAGAGGCATTGTTTTATAATTTGACAACTGCGTCCTCCTTTCCGTCTTCCATTCGGTTATCTCTGAGCTGACAGGATTGGATAAGGGAAAGGAAGGGTTCTACTAAATTCTTGTTCACCAATGTCTTTGCCAGATCAGTGGATTACCCCAATGATCGGAGGAAGCAAGGATGCATTTTAGAAGTCTTCAATTAGATGCCTTCACTGCAAGGTTACACAACCAAAGTTGGAATAACATTTTTGCCATAAAGTTTCAGGCATGGCCTTTGATTCTGGTAGAGAAGGCAGACAGTAGGACTCTCTGTGTCTACATGGTATTTGAATGCATTTGTTCTCCTTATCCTTGCAGTTCTGTGTTCAAACCTCCAGGGACTGAGAGCACAGTCTCATTCATTGCTGCCAGGTCATTCAACAGGACCTGTGCAGAGTTCCCAGAATCCAACTGTAAGTGAAATTGTTGTTTGACTTGTGGCCTCTATTGACACATTGCTTAATGCTTGTAGTTAGTAGACGTGTGTTTTGAATAATGAATTGTTTCTTAGAGAAACTCAGTGATACACACACAGTGCATGACCGACAATTTTTACTCTAGCCTTTATAGATGGCATTTAATTTCCTATCTCTCACCAGTGGACAGTCTGGGTATCAACGATGATCTGAAGGCCAAACTGCGGGACGTCCTAATCCCAGAAAGACTACTGACTCTTGGACACATGTTAGGAAAAGGTTAGTGGGATTTCCTTCAATTATTTTGCTCAACTGAAAGTGTCCATTTAGTTTGCGAATCTGTGCAGATTCAACCAGGATGCATTTGCTACTTTGGTTTATAGCCACTGGTTGTAGAAGTGGCTCTGTTTAGTCAACACTCAAACTATGGCTCAACTGAGAAACAGGATTATAGGGATTCTACTTTTAGATTTTTCACAGATAAACAAAAACAGCCCTAAGTTTGAAAAAAATCAGATGAAGTCACGTAATGTCTTTAAAGGTGCTGATTAAAAGAAAACGTGGAAAAACTGGTGTATGGTGGCTGCTGCAGTAGAGGACATTTGCGCACACGTAGCACAGCCTATAACGACTGCAATGAGAATAAGAAAAAAGATCCGATGTCTAAGTTGTGATGTTTTGGGATATGTTGTGTTGTTACAGAAGTCTTACACAACACAACACCTGTAAACTATGCGTTGTCCCAACGGTCATGTGTCAGCTGTGTTTCTGTATAGGTGAATTTGGCTCAGTGCGTGAGGCCTTTCTAAAGATGGAGGACAGTGCTGTACAGAAGGTTGCAGTAAAGGTGCTGAAAAGTAAGACCTCGTGTTTCATAACTGTGTGGAGATACTGGAAATTAAACTGATATGCCATTTTGATAAGTCATGTTCTCTGTCCTTCTCCCATTAGCGGATATCAACTCATCATGTGATATTGAACAGTGCCTAAAGGAGGCTGCTTATATGAAAGACTTCCATCATCCTAATGTCATCCCGCTCATTGGTTAGTATGAACCCATGACAACTTTTAAATGATTTAATTGGTCACCTTAGGGAATGATTAAGAAAGGAATTGTCAGATTACTAATAATACACTCCACGTTCTAGTAAAAGCAGGCTGAAAGAACTAGTAAAAGTTCTGAAAATGATCTGTAAGATTACATGTAGCAACGCGGTGCAGTGCAGACTGACTGGTTCTGCTGAGTGGTTGATTCTAGTTGCATGACATCTATTTTGGTTGTCTAGGGGTGAGTTTACACAGACGGCCTCAGCAGCGGTTGCCCATCCCTATGGTTGTCCTGCCCTTCATGAAGCACGGAGACCTCCACACCTTCCTGCTCATGTCGCGCCTGGGAGACGAGCCCTTTGTGAGTGTCTCCTAGAAATGTTACACACACTTGTATGCATTCTGAAATAGATGCCTTATTCAAACCAATAGTAATGTTGTTAATGTTGAACAGGTGTCTGCATTGGGGCTTCCAAGTACTTACTTGATAACACTTATCTATTAGAAATGTCTTTGCCTTGGTTGTGTCCGACTGACAACTGAAGACCTTCCGCCGTTAAACTTGACAGTTTAGATATAGAATGTTTTTAAATCATACCTTCATTTCCTGTTATTTGTCAGTAGAAGAAAGAGTAGGGTGACCTGGTAATCCTTGTGTCAAATGTTTGTGTTATTTTTTTCCCCCCAGGAAAATCTCATTGATACCTAGAAATCATGTTTTAACAAAGTTACGTTGCTGTCTCTCCCTCACACAGACCGTGTCACTGCAAATGCTCATACAGTTCATGCTGGACATCGCTCGCGGAATGGAGTACCTGAGTAACAAAAGCATCATACACCGAGATCTGGCTGCACGCAACTGCATGTGAGTGAATGTACCAGCACAGTACATGACAGCTTTGTCCCAAATTACACCTTTCTGCCCCATAAAGGTCCAAACGAGTGCACTAAATAGCGAATATGGCGACATTTGAGGAAAAACTCAACTCTATTTCTGTGCTGGAACTCCCTCAGTGGTCTACAAACTGACGTCATTAGAGCTTTGTTTTGCCTCTGAGTTAGAATATGACCATGTTCTCTCCTTTATCCATAGGCTAAGTGAAAACCTGACAGTCTGTGTGGCAGACTTTGGCCTGTCAAAGAAAATCTACAGTGGTGACTACTACAGACAAGGATCTGTTTCAAAGCTGCCTGTCAAGTGGATTGCACTGGAGAGCCTGGCTGACAATGTCTACACTACTCAGAGTGATGTGGTACATACTGCACAGAAGCACCTTAATAGTCGTCACATTACACACACACTCATAATGTACCATCACATTTAAAATCATGTTGACACCATAAGACAGTAGTCTTTGAGTTGGGTGTCCCATCTAATCTATACAATTGCACGTTATAGCGCCACCGTCTGCCAAGTCAATATACTTTTGTTTAATACCAGATGGCCAAAGTAATCCGTCTGATTTTAGAATTTCAAATCATTTAGTGGCCTTAGAAGTTCACGGCTTAATACATAAGATTTCAGTTGCATTTTCAGAACTGTAAGTGCTTTATCTTGGGATATAGTTTTTCCTCAAGTTAACAGTTTTCCCACAGTGGGCTTTTGGAGTTACCATGTGGGAGATTATGGCCCGGGGACAGACCCCATATCCTGGGGTGGAGAACTCCGAAATATACGAGTACCTCATCAAGGGCGAGCGCCTCAAACAGCCACTTGACTGCCGAGATGACATGTGAGTGATCGACTAAGCCTGCTGAAAAATACACTTAAAGATATACTCAAGAGATTTTGTAATTTTAGCTCGTAGGTGTTGCTACATAATCTATTATGTATATGCTATGACCTGCATTTATTTTTACTTTTGGAATTTGTAGAAAATGTCACATTTGTTGTTCTTGCGTAAAAAGAACATGTATCATTTGTGCCAGATTCATTTAAATAATCATGAGTGTTATTTGACTGCATGGTTAACATGGTATGTCAATGTTCTGACGGTCTTCCTCTTTTTCCAGTTACGAGATAATGCATAGCTGCTGGAGCCCTGTTCCTAAGTGCCGCCCCAGTTTCCAGCACCTGATCAACCAGCTGGAGGGTCTGTGGGCCAGCCTGTCACCCAGGCCTTGTTCTATGAAAGAGGCCCTTCTCTATGTTAACCTGGAGAGCGACGAGGGGGAGCAGGGGGCTGGGGCGCTCAGCACAGGAGAGGACCGCTCCAGGTCAGCAATGCCCTGGCAGTGTATGGGGATGGAAGAGGATGAGAAAGACTGGCTCATGGTGTCTTCTGGGGCAGCTCTGGCTATCGGTGGAGACTACCGTTATATCATTGGCCCTAGCTGCAACGGTAGTGAAGAAGAGGAGGCTGGAAGGCAGGGAGACTTGATGGGTTCCCTGCAACAGGAAGTCAGGGATGAGGAATATGAAGACACTATCATTAATGTGTGATTTCCATTTTTGACCTCCATGTTGCCTCTGGCTTGTCCTTCTGAACTGACCTTGCCTACAGGATTCATAGACTGGCAAGTTGGTTGCGGAGGGTTGGTCAATCACTACTGCCTTCCAGTGACATTTCTGGGAAATAAAACGGCTGCTCTCCAGACATTATGGAGCCAACATGGATTTCACAGAACTTTTCTACTCATGCTATTGCCAGTTATTCTGTGACCTTTTGTACTTTAAAATAAATGACACACAATCAGCCTTATAGTGATGAAGCACAACAATAACTTTTCTGATTATAACAACAATACATTTAGATAGGGATTGATATACACATAGTTGACCTTAACAAAACACTCACTCAGGCGTTATTTAGTTACTTTTAGACAAGTCTGTTAAACATGATGTATTCAAAATTAACCAGAGTAATATTTAGAGAACAAAGGTTATACCTTCATGGTGTTCTCTTGAAGAGTACCAATAAGAATCCAGGAAAATATGCAGAATACAGTCCATATAAAAAAAAAAACACACCAGAATATGAATATGGTGTTAAGACATCAGCCTGATAAAATGAGTCTTATTGTTCAACGACGTTCAGCATAGACTCACCCTTGATTTTACTATCTGGACCATTCCATGTATGGGATAGCAAGGGACAATATGTTTTAATTTATTTGAAATGTTATTTTTTTGTATATTGTTATACAATTGTTTCCAGAGACATAACCTGGATCATTAAAAACAGAGACTTATGAAGTTGTTGCGTTACAATACGCTCTCTGACCAGTCCATCCTTACAGGCCTGTGTCTGGTTAAAGATGTGTAAATAGAAATTCAATGTAATTCTCATTTCAAGTGTAAGTAAATAAAGTGTTGCTTTTTTTCATTATCATGTGGTATGTTTCTATTTGCATCTTCTGGGAGGGCCTTGCTTAAGACAACCGCAAGAGATGGCATCTAGGGTTTAATGCCTGGAACCCTGCAGGTGCTGGCTTCTATCCCACCACATCTCAAAAAATGTTTTGTAGTAAATTGCAATCTTGACTTCTGTTTCATGGTCATTTCTACATTGAGTTTGTCTTTTAGTTTTAGACTTCATGTAAAGCCACTAGTGTGTTGGCTACTACTGTGTTGTTTATTAACAACATCCAGGGCTGTCAATCTGCACCCTTATGAGCAGGAATGTATATATGGTACATGTGAAATCCCAGCCCTTGTTATTTGGTAATGGCAAGTGGCTGTAAAGATTGAAATATTCTTCAGCTAGACCCCCCCTCAGTACTGGTTCCCCCCAGGGCTGTGTGTTGAGCCCACTCCTGTACTCTCTCTTCACCCACGACTGCCTGGCAACTCACGTCTCCAACACCATCGTTAAGTTTGCTGACGACACCACCATCATACGCCTGATCTCTGACAACGACGAGTCAGCCTATAGAGACGAAGTAAGGTCACTGACTTCGTGGTGTCAGGAAAACAACCTCCAGCTCAATATCAGCAAAACGAAGGAGATGATTGTTGATCACAGGAAGCAGCGGCGGGGAAACCACGCCCCATACACATCAATGGTTCTGCAGTAGAGTTCACAACATCAGGTTCCTCAGGGTCAACATTAGTGATGACTTGACCTGGTCTCATCACTCTAACGTCGTGGTGGAGGCCAGGAAACGGCTCTTCTTCCTACGCCGATTAAGGAGATTTGGCATGGGTTCCTCACCAACTTCGACAGACGCACTATCGAGAGGATCCTGACCAGCTAGTTCACCGCCTGGTATGGCAGCTGCACCGCCCTCGACCGCAAAGCACTTCAGAGGGTGATTAAAACAGCAGAGAGCATCACAAGGTCTGACCTGCCATCCCTGCAAGATCTCTACACAGAGAGGTGTAGGAGGTGGAGCAAACGGATCATTACAGATCCCAGCCACCCATGCCACGGACTGTTCACCAAGCTGCCGTCAGGCAGAAGGTACAGGAGTATTCAGTCCATAACAAACAGGCTACAGGACAGCTTCTTTCCACAGGCTGTAAGGCTGCTCAACTCGGGAACCCCTCTTACCTTCCATCCATAGTCCATGCACACCTGTCACTTTATATCATGCACATCTGCCACTTATATCATGCACACCTGTCACTTCTACATTGCACTACGGTTGTATAGTTATTATTATTGATGTGTGTTTTTGTATAGTGTTATTACTGATTGATTGTGTTATCTTATTTTTTTAAATTATAATAACTATTACTTTTTAACTTTTAACTGCACTGTCGGGAGTAGGAAAACCAAGCATTTCATTGCCGTAACTTGTTACTGAAAATGACAAATAAACCTTTTGAACTTGAACTTCCTACGTAGATTGCCAGTGGTATGTAATTTTCTCTATTTGTAGATGATCTGTCAGACAGCAGAATTACGTATTTCTAATGGCTTGTAACCCCTCCCAGACTCATGGGCATCAACATCTTTTCTTCTGAGGGCCTTGGATAGGGCTTCTGATCTTGGCATGAAGGGTACCACACACCAATAGGATTTAGACCAAACTAAAGTTTCTAATCTTTACGGAAGACTGACCCCCCCCAAATAATTATAAAATGATTTTCCAGTCATTTGCACCAGTTTTGGTGAACTTGACCTTAATTTTAGCCATTTCATATAATGGTAAAGGTAGGGGTGAATTAACTTTCTCTGCATAAGGAAATTACATTTCTGTTTATTTTAATTGCATAAATGGCCTCAATGTTTATTTGTTTCATGTGATGTATTCAATTGGGTCATCTTCATCAATGGATTTGGTTGTAATTTAGCTCAAACATGTCTAAATATGTAAAAAGGAATGCTTTCCAAGGGGTGTACTTACTTGACTGTATAGTGAGCCATTAACATAAAATTGCAATACATCGGCACCTGAGTATCACAATGATGTATTGAGAGGTTCCGGACAATTCCCAGTCCTACTGGCTACTGGGAATCACTGTTCTAAATCAAATGTTCAGTGGGACCTTTCAGATGGAAAGAAATTTCCAATGGATGATGCTCTTTATTAAAACATTTGAAATAAAGGAAATCCAGAATGGCGGGCTTTATGGGTACGGAAACAAATGTGTTCCTTGAATGATGCCAATACCTAATTTCATGAATTTATGTCAAAACCACTTAAGTGAATGACCTAGCAAAGTTTCCATTGTCAATCCCTGGTTAAAGTTGAGCAATCTTCCTCTAATTTTGTAAATCCTGCGCATTATGCATATACCCAGTCCCCTCCCTGATTTTGTCATGGGGTAGGGTGGCTTGGGGTTAAACGCCCACCCCCCCTTTAATTCTCCACCAAACCATCAAATGACGGCTAATTTTATTTCCACACATTCCTTGGTTCCCACTGTTCTTGTTAATCTAGAAAATGTGGTTGAATCATCTCAACTGAGCAAATAATTCCACAAGAACGATTTTGACATAAGATGATCTTAATTGTCATTTAGAAAACATTGTCATGTGATGTGAAGTTGGACCTCTAAACTCATTTTTGATATGTCAATAGGAAGCCCTTAGGCCAATTAATCCACTTGTTCAGAGAGAAAAATTATAATACTTTTTAATAGTAATCCTGTTTTTTTGTGGTGATCATGTTTGGGGCTAAACGCCCCCTCTCCTTTGGGACAAAATACTCTGGGGGGTATTTTACCCCTGAGAATATATTGGCAAAATATAACAAAATTATAACAAGAATTGTGCTTAAATACAACAGAAGTTCAAGATATAGCCTAATATAAGTCGTTTTTACTTTAATAGCTAGTTTAGCGAGCATATATTAACATCAAATATAATAGGCCTTTCAGTTGGCACTGATATCAATGAATGAATTGCTCAATATTATTAATGTAATGTTTTTAACTTAATACTTTCGCACAGTTAACAAACATATTTAAAAATAGTCAACAAAAGTTATTTGAAATTGTATTAAATGTTATACATGGCTTTTTTCCTTTGCATATTGGAATGCGCAATATCATGGTTAAAATTGGTTTGTTAACTCACTTAAATACTGCTGTCAAGACTGAATTGGCACAACGTTAATTTGCCTTCTCCCATATCATAGTGATGAGTTTGTTCGCTAACGGACGGCTCTTTCTGGTGTTTGGTTTTGAACCGAATGGCATTGGGGAATGAACCTGTTCATTTGGCATTTTGGCTCCTTCATTTAATTACATTTTAAGTTCAAACAACGATTATTTGCAGTAACGATTTATTAATTAAAGACTGTATATCCGCGCTGCAGAATCAATAGTCTTTGAGCTCCACATGCATTTTTCTGTAGGATAATGTCAATACAAAAAAACAGCAGGCGATCTAATGAATGGCTTGGTAAGATGTAACCTGTTTGAAAATGGATTTCACGCTCTAACAATGTACGCAATTCGTTTCCCATTTTCATCGGAGATTTGTACCCTTTACATTATTTGGTCCTTTTTAAGCATGTCCAGATATTTCAGGTGAACTGAGCCAGATCGAAGAGAGCTCACCAAAAAAAAAACACTGCGCGCCACTAATCAGCTATGCAAAAACACAAAATATATACTGAACTAGCTATATGATTAGCACAAACTACTTGGGCCTACATGTACAACAGCCTCGGTTGTACAACAGGCGTATTGTTTTCAGGACAATTCTATAACCCTTTTCTTATCTGAAGCGTCAAAAATGTCATTTAACGTGTTAATTTAGACAAGCAAAAGCCCTATTGGCGTTCCATAGAGCTGTCCTATAAACACGTCAAGGGAAATGTTTACAAACTCAAAAAGAATTTTCATCATATCCACTGTGCACTAAAACGAAAACAAACAACGAATTAAATGTTTAAAAAAAAGCTTTTGCTGCTATCAAAGTCAGTCGTCATTCAGTTTGAATTCCATCACTGAGTTAAGTAAGATTACTCAGGGTTTTTTTTGTGTACGTTTCGTCAAATCGCCTTCAATCTATATCCATGTTTTTACAGTAAAAAAGCAAGACCAGACGCGGTGAAATCCGCGATACGGGCATCGTTTTTTATCTTCTTCAAAGAAATAAACAAGTCGGTGCATAAACCAGAGTAGTTCATTAAATGAAACATTAAATGAAACAATAATATCCGTTCATTAAAATGAAACTCACTAAAAGACAACGAGGGGATTTGAGCGGATTTCTTTGCTATAGCCCCCTGGCAGTTCAAGAAAAACCAAAGACCCCGCAGCCCCTCATTAACGAACATGGGTGCGTGCCCTGTTTTTAAAATACGGCTAGCAAGTAGTTGATATTTTATTTTGATTGACAGCACTACTAAATAAGTATTACATATTAACAGATCGAGGGAATCTGTAGGTACAAGACTGAGCAATCCTTGACCACGCTATATTTTTTTTATTGTCTCGACAGACCTTGAGGGTGGCGTTTCCTCTTGTTCTTGTAGTAGTTAAACTAGCTGTTAGTCCGATGTGTTGGTATTGCTCTATTCAAGATTGTAGTACCTCTTACAAGCTTTCTAACAGGCTTTCCGCTGTGCTGATTGGCTTTCCGCGACGGAGAAGGAAAACAAAATAGAACACTGCTCTATTTTTCCGTCTGCCATTCCGCCATGACCAGCGCTGCCGTCCCGCAACAAGGAGCGGGAGTGGAAGCCTTTTTTAAATGGCTAGCAATGGAGCGCTTCCGCTTTCAACAACAGCATAGATGAGAAGCAGCTATACGTCACTTTCCTCTCGTCCGAACGACCACCACCCCTACTGGGGGACAGCTAGCGCTGTAGAAGTGTAGAAGACAACGGCGCAAAATTAGAAATATTACTGGTACCATGCCTGCCAAGCTGCTGCGTTGTGTTATGCGCGATTAGTAAGCACAAAAACGCTAGTTTACGCTTTTCTTTACTTCCCAAAAAAGCGAAGGACAGCAAAAGAAGAGATCTGTAGCTTCAGGCCATCCGCAGAGAATGTTAAAATGGTCAACTCTTTGACCCGTCCTGTCAACACGTTTATGTCTGTGGCAAACACTTCATCACAGGTCAAAGAAGTGAATGTTGATTCTGCATTGAAAAGGCAGTACACAGAACAGTACATAGAACATTCTGAAAATTCACTTTCCTGAAGTGCTTTTACAGTTGTGCTCATAAGTTTGCAAACCCTGGCAGAACTTGTGAAATATTGGCATTGATTTTGAAAATATGACTGATCATGCAAAAAAGGCTTTTATTTAAGGATAGTGATCATATGAAGCCATTTATTATCAGTTGTTTGGCTCCTTTTTAAATCATAATGATAACAGAAATCACCCAAACTGCCCTGATCAAAAGTTTACATACCCTTGAATGTTTGGCCTATGTTACAGACACACAAGGTGACACACACAGGTGAAAATGGCAATTAAAGGTGCATTTTCTACACCTATGGCTTTTTAAATTGCAATTAGTGTCTGTCCATAGTCAATGAGTTTGTTAGCTCTTATGTGGATGCACTGAGCGGGCTAGATACTGAGCCATGGAGAGCAGAAAAGAACTGTCAAAAGACTTGGGTAACAAGGTGAAGGAACTTTATAAAGATGGAAAACGATATAAAAAGATATCCAAAGCCTTTGAAAATGCCAGTCAGTACTGTTCAATCACTTATTAAGATGTGGAAAATTCGGGGCTCTTTTGATACCAAGCCAAGGTCAGGTAGACCAAGAAAGATTTCAGCTATAACTGCCAGAAGAATTGTTCGGGATACAAAGAAAAACCCACAGGTAACCTCAGTAGAAATACAGGCTGCTCTGGAAAAAGACAGTGTGGTTGTTTCAAGGAGCACAATACGACGATACTTGAACAACAATGAGCTGCATGATCGAGTTGCCAGAAAGAAGCCTTTACTGTGCCAATGCCACAAAAAAAGCCTGGTTACAATATGCCCAACAACATCTAGACATGCCTCACAGCCACTGGCACACTGTAATTTGGAGTGACGAGACCAAAATAGAGCTTTATGGTCACAATCATTAGCCCTATGTTTGGAGAGGGGTCAACAAGGCCTATAGTGAACAGAATACCATCCCCACTGTGAAGCATGGTGGTGGCTCACTGATGTTTTGGGGAGGTGTGAGCTCTAAAGGCACAGGGAATCTTGTGAAAACTGACAGCAAGATGAATACAGCATGTTATCAGAAAATACTGACAGACAATTTGCATTCTTCTGCACGAAAGCTGCACATGGGACGCTCTTGGACTTTCCAGCACGACAATGACCCTAAGCACAAGGCCAAGTTGACCCTCCAGTGGTTACAGCAGAAAAAGGTGAAGGTTCTGGAGTGGCCATCACAGTCTCCTGACCATAATATCATTGAGCCACTCTCTGGAGATCTCAAACGTGCAGTTCATGCAAGACGACCAAAGACTTTGCATCACCTGGAGGCATTTTGCCAAGACGAATGGGCAGCTATACCACCTGCAAGTATTCGGGCCTCATAGACAACTATTACAAAAGACTGCACGCTCTCATTGATGCTAAAGGGGGCAATACACAGTATTAAGAACTAAGGGTATGCAGACTTTTGAAGAGGGGGGGGGGGGTCATCATTTTTTTCTTTGTTGCCATGTTTTGTTTTATGACTGTGCCATTTTGTTATGACCTACAGTTGAATGTAAATCCTATAAGATATAAAAGACATGCGTTTTGCCTGCTCACTCATGTTTTCTTTATAAATAGTACACATATTACCAATTCTCCAAGGGTATGCAAATTTTTGAGCACAACTGTATGTCATGATTATCGTCATAACAATCCCAATTCAAAGTGTGTCAAAATGCTGCATTAATGCCACGATAAGAAAATAATAGGGAATTGAATCTTCAAAAATTAAATTAAGGAACAGATGTAATTATTCTTTGCAAACTATTGTAGCAATACACATCATTCATTTGTAGCCCACCTTATAGTTGCAGGGTGCTAGCTAGTTAGCTTGCTAAACATGTTAGCGATTTAATTAATTTACAGTAACTTCACATTGGACAGACTACCAAAACATCAAAAAGTGACAGATGTCATAAATACATTACCTGGAGATTCAATAAGGTAGTTGTATAAAGCCTATCAGGATATGACATCTCCGGCCACTGGGTTGGGTCGTTTGTCCACTTTGATGGAGGCAGACTGAATGGACACTCAACCCCTAATTCTTGAGTTCTCTATATATCGGCAACGACAAAAAATAATTGTTTGCCTGACTGCCCATAGTGTTTGTGCTCCTAATAGCTAAAAAGCAATATGGTTTTCTTATTTTGTATGAATGAATGGGCAAAGACGTCGGATTTTGTATTCACCGCCAGTCAAATTAAATGGGCTGCTTACCCCCAAAAAGGGGCGGGAGCATGACGCGAAAGCAAAGTACCCGGATGGGCTGCTCTCATCTATGCCGCTTATGTGTGAATGAGGGAAACGAAAAAGAAACCAGGCGCCGCAAGCTTTGAGAAACCAATTGGAAGAGGCGTAGTGAGCTCAATATGGGCGGATCTTCCCTACCGGCGGGCCGCAGACAGACCCTTCTGTACTGAGCCTACCTGAGAGAAGCGTTTAAAACGATAAAAAGCGATATACACGTTAAAGAATGAAGTGACGCTTGTTCCTACTCTAGTGCTGATTGGTCAATACGCTTATTTGACGCTTTGCATCGTGTCATTTTATCAATACTGACACGCCAAGACCTAAAGGCGTTCCATATAGTTATGTTTCTTATTTGACACGTTAATTCGTGTTTTTTAACATATTAATTTTGACCCACAAAAGCGTTACATACTAGTCCGGTATAGATTGTCACTGACATTTCAAGGTGGTCATGCCCAGCGCTTGATAAAAAAGTGCAGGAACTGACAAATCGCACACTAGAATATGTTCATCAAAATGTATTTAATAAAGTAACCTATCCCAGACGGCTCTTTCGCCTAAAAGGAACCGGAAAATTGTTTGCCTAGAATTAGAAAAATTAGACCCTAAACCACCCTAGTACGGTTTCCCTCGTTCGCTAAGGAGAGGAGACAAGTCGCGTAATAGTTTAAATTCAGTCTTGTAAACGTTTGATGCGGTGTTCCAAAGTGCCCCTTTAAAAATATGAGCATGTTGTGCTACTAGCATTATAACCTGAACTAACACGGAGTTAAAACAGCATAGCTAGCCAACGGTATAATTCACTGTTTGGAGTCCTTAGTACAGTGGAGTTGACTGTAACTACGAAATAAATAAATCTATGTTATTACAACATAGGCCCTATGGACATGGATTTTATACATATTTACAAAGTTTAAATATATATATGTATTTATTGCTTGAAGTCAGGCTTGGCGGCATTGATTTCATTGGAAAGGATTACTTCCCTACCCTATTGTGCATGTGCTCATGAAAAACATCACTGTGCCGTAAGATTCTTTAAAGACTGCTTAGAAAGCGTTCACAAAAGGATTTTGCGTGTCTGATTTTAAAACCTCTATCAGACAGCTGCTGTATCATTATGTACCCAACTACTAGCTAGCCACTTACTAGCCAAACGAAATGAAGAGTGATTTCAAGGTCGTTTGTCAAGTAGCAGATTAGCTTAATGTGTATTTATTTATTTACATATAATTATACAGACAAATAAACGGAGACCAAGGTCTCTTACAGCTGAGCCCTGTATTTCAACATTAAAAATACCTACAAAATTTTAATAAAGCATACATTAAGAAAAACACTCACAATTGACAATAAAATATAATTCATAAGAAATGTAAAATGTCTTATAGGCACTAACAATGTTACTTAAGATCACACTGAACAATTGTCAAGATGATTGTACATTCACTGCTCTACATGAAAACATCAGCCAATGTTTTGCCCTTATAAATGTACTACAAGTGACCCCCAGGCAACTGAAGCATGTAACAGTGATGAGTGTGAAAATGTGCACCTGTCATAAAAGTCCAAATGATGTACTGCATCCAGACATTTGAGTACAGAAGCAGAGGCATGCATATATACACTGCTCAAAAAAATTAAGGGAACACTGAAATCACACATCGGGTCGTGATTAACAAAATATATTAAAGTTAAAAATCTTTACTGTACATTGTGTAATTCGTTGAGAACTAAATGACTAAATTACGTAACAACAGTCAATGGAAACCAAAATCACAAATCAATTGGGGGCTAGATTCAAACTCACACTGAAAATCAAGTAAACAATTGAAATCACAGGCTGTTCGTGAATTTAATCACGGCAACTCACAATGTGACTCAGTAGTGTGTATGGCCCCCACGTGCCTGTATGCACTCCCGACAACGTCTGGGCATGCTCCCAATGAGACGGCGGATGGCGTCCATCCGATGAGACGGCAGATGGTGTCCAGGTCCTCCCAGACCTAGATCAGGGCATCAGTGAGCTCCTGGACAGTATGTGGCGCCACTTGGCGGTGTCGGATACACTGATATATAACGTCTCAGAGGTTCTCAATTGAATTCAGGTCTAGGGAACGTGACGGCCAGTCAATGGCGTCAATGCCTTCATCATCCAAGAACTGCCTACACACTCTGGCCACAAGGCCGGGTATTGTCCTGCACCAGGAAGAACCCAGGGCACAATGCACCAGTGTAAGGTCTGACAATCAATCTGAGGGTTTCATCCCGGTACCTAACAGCAGTCAGGGTACCGTTGGCTAGCACATGGAGGTCTATGCTACCCTCCAAGGATATGCCTCCACAGACCATCCCTGACCTACCGCCAAACCGGTCATGCTGGATGATGTTGCAGGCAGCATAACTTTCACCATGGCGTCTCCAGACTCTTTCACGTCTGTCACATGTGCTCAATGTGAACCTGCTCTCATCTGTAAAGAGAACAGGATGCCAATGGCGGACCTGCCAATTCTGGTGTTCTCTAGTGAATGCCAATCAAGCTGCACGGTGCTAGGCTGTGAGCACAGGTCCCACTAGAGGACGTCAGACCCTCATGCCACCTTCATGGAGCCTGTTTCTGACAGTTTGGGCAGAAACATGCACACCAGTAGCCCGCTGGAGGTCATTTGGTAGGGCTCTGGCAGTGCTCCTCCTGTTTCTCCCCGCACAAAGAAGCAGATACCGGTCGTGCTGCTGAGTTGATGCCCTTCTACGGCCCTGTCCAGCTCTCCTTGAGTAACGGCCCGTCTCTCCTCCATGCTCTTGAGACTGTACCGGGAGACACAGCAAACCATTCTTGTGACGGCACGCATGGGTGTGCCATCCTGGAGGAGCTGGACTACCAACCTGAATGGGTTGCAGGTACCGCCTCATGTTAGTGACAAGGACACTAGCAAAATGCAAAACTAGAGAAGAATCAGTCAGGAAGGATAAGGAGAGAGCAATTGTCTGTGGCCACCACCTGCAAAACTATTCTTTTTGGGGCTTGTCTTGCTGTTGCCTCTCCAGGGCACCTATTGTCACTTTCATTTGCACCAAAACAGATGAGATTGATTCACAATCGCTTATGCTTCCTAACTGGACAGATTGATAACCCTGAAGTTTAACTGACTCTGTGTTATTCTGAGATAATTACGTGAAACCTTTATTTTTTTGAGCAGTGTAGGATATCGCCATAATCTGGTAGCAACAAAAGTTGCTTGCACAATATCTTTTCAATGCTGATGTGACAAACATGATTTATTACTATAAATGATAAGAGATACCAATTTTAATCTTTAGTTTTTTAATCAACTCACTAATGTGTTGGAAAGACAGATTTTGAACCAACCACATCCAAAGGTATTTGTACGAAGCATTTAGGGTGGTAACTTTAGGTTCATCCAAAGCATGGTTATGTGACCTAGGAAACAGCATGTACTTAGTTTTATTTATATTCAGTACCAACCTACAGTCCATAAGTGATTTTTGTAACAGTTGAAAACCAGACTGCAGGCGTCCAACAGCTTGTACAAGACAGGGAGCCGTAGTGTATAGTACTGTGTCTTCAGCATGAAAATGAAATGCACAATTTCTTAAAGAGTAACATATTTCATTAATAGGCCTATATCTTGTGCCCTCCACTTTATTTTTGCAGTAAAACAGGCTGCAAAAAAATGTTTGCTGTTTATCCTCCTGGTCTTCCATTCAAAATATTCACAAAAATATTACCTTAATTTGTAAAATGATACAAAAAGATACATTTGAAATGTTTTTCTCCCAAACGTGCCACAATTATTGGCACCGCTAGAAATTCTTATGAGTGACTGAAGAATATTCCCATTGATATTTTACGTTTTACGTTTTTTTTTTCAACTGCCATGACTTCCTGTTTCACCTAGGTATAAATATGAGGTGACACAGGCCAAATTCCCATGGTCATCCATCATTATGGGAAAGACCTGAGAATTAGGGATGTCACAATACCAGAAATGTTGTAGTCGATACCAATACCAGTAAAATTCCACGATTCTAGATACCCAATTCGATACCACTGTAAAAACGAAAACAAAACAAGAAATCCCATGTACTTAAGAAACCAGCAGAGGCTAAACACGATCTACTCAGAGTGCAACAGTAGTTTAAATTTACTGACATGGTGACAGACCATTAGCCCGGAAATATTGATTTAAAACACTAACATTATATGTTGATGATAGATGACAGACTGAACGGTAAGGCCAGTAGCCTACTACTACGAGCTATTGTTACATCACGGTAGCCTTTAGTGTTCAGCCATTGCAAACGTCGTATGGAACATAGTTGGCTAGGTTACACAGCAAAGCCAGCTGTCTCAAAAATAATGGGACCGTGTATTTCAGGATAAAGATATAACAAGGATAATACTTTGGATACGTTGTTAATGTGACGTGAAATAAAACTAATCTTGAATTATTTAAATAAATCTGCATGTCTGTGTTCTGGGTGCTTCGCTAAGTTACAAGTGATTCATCCTTTAGTCTCGAAAGTTTGAGAGCACCGTTTGCATAGTGGTTTTTGCGAATTTATTACTCCCCTATCATCCGCCTGAAACGCAAAGTTCGCGACTCATACTGTTTTTCTTTTCGACGAGTCAAGGCGGAGCTGCAGCTGCACTTGCCGCAATCTGTCACGTTTTTGATCCCCGGTACCTACGGTACTACACAAAAAACAGTACCGTCATGTTTTCAGAATTTTGGCATCGACTTGGTACCGAAGTATCGGTTCTCGTGACATCCCTACTGAGAATACAGTACAAATGTGCGACAAAGGTTGTTGACCTGCACAAATCAGGAAATGGCTAAAAGAAAATTGCTCAACTGTTGCCCATGTCCACTATCAGGGCAATAATTAAGTTTAAAGCAACTGGAGATGTTAACAATTGGCCTGGAAGAGGAATTGTCTATATTGACCAAACACAGTGAGGAGCACGGTTTAAGTGGCCAAAGAATCCTCAAGGCTCACAGCTGGAGAATTGCAGACAGTGTGTTGAGGTCAGACATTCTCCAAAAATCTGATCAGACGCCACCTACATAACCACACATTGTTTGGCAGTGTTGCCATAAAAAAGCCTTTGCGGTCATCAAACAATAAACTCAAGCGCCTACAGTTTGCCAAAGGTACTGGAACCTTCAGCTGTTTATGGTAAACAATCACAAGAGGTGGGATAAGTGTAGATAGAAAAATAGCAATGCATAAAAGTACCTCCTCCCCACTTTTAAGTATGGTGTTGGATCTCTGATGTTGGGGTGGCTGTTTTCCTTCCAAAGGCCCTGGACAACTTGTTAGGATACATGGAATTATGGACTCCATCAAGTACCAGCCCATATTAAATCAAAACCTGACTGCCTGTCAGGAAGCTTAAACTGGGTCATGATTGGATCTAGGGATGTCGCAATTATGTAATAATTGCCTGATCACGATTATTTGAGCCAGATCGCAATTATTTTTTATGACAACTATCTTTTTGCACAATATTTTGATTCCAAAATCATGTTTGTTAAAACGTCTCAACAAATACCACGCGAATTATGTCCGTTTCCATCTGTTAGGATGTCTAGTGCATGGGTGCAGAAAAGCGTTTGGAAAGTATTAGGCGCAGATCATTTACTGAAACTTATTTGCTTCTTAGTTTCAGTATGTTTAAACCTAGTTAAGAATTGTTTTGCATCAATGTACTGTTACGTAATTTTGCAACATTATTTAATAGACAAACGCTTTTCAGTCGCTTATTTGTCGCATCAACTGATTGAAAATAGAAAAAAAATATTGGGTGTAAAATATTTTTACTAATATTGTAAGTCGACTTTTGTCATTTCCATCCATATTTCCTAATTAGAAAATGCGCATTAAAATGCTTGGATATAAATATCTGTTGTCCCATTGCATATTAACGTTTGAAAATAAAATGAATCGTCCTTGGACGGTTTTTAACCTCAATTAATTAACTGAGCGTTGAAACACATTTAGCTACGTGAGGAAGGCTATTTCAAATAACTACGCTATAATATTTGCAGCAGAGCGAGAGGTGAAACGTCACGATATGCAGGAAAATGTAATTGTAATTGCTTTGCGGTTGCGTTTTGTGAAAAGCAATCGTTAACAACATTGATTTTGTAGTAGTTCGAACGCCGAACATAACTGCACCGCCCTGGGCGCATTTTGGTTTTAAGCTAAATGAAAGAGGTGAACCCAATTACTTAGGGGCGAATTGCTGGATTCTGAAAGAAAACTGGCGCTCAAAAGTGAAAACAACACAAATCTGAAGAACCATCTCCGGATTAATCGCATGTATTTTTAGGCCTACAGCATTACTTGCCTTACATTATAATAGCGGCACATAATTTACAATATCAACAGTTAAATAGTTAATCACAATTATTTGTGCGACGTCAACTACAATGTCATAATCGTGACAGCCCTAATTGGATCTTCCAGCAAGAAAATTATCCCAAGTACACATCAAAATCAACACAAATATGGTTCACTGACCACAGAATCCAGGTTTAGCCATGGCCATCCCAGTCGCCTGACCTAAACCCCATAGAAAAGCTGTGGGATAAGCTGAAGAGTCCAGAAGTGTGAACCTTGGAATCTGTAGGATCTGGAGATTATGTATGGAGGAATGGTCTCAGAACCCTTGCCATGTGTTCTCAAACATCCTCATGCGTTATAGTAGAAGACTCAAAGCTGTTATCTTGGCAAAGGGAGGTTGCACAAATAATTAAATGAAGGGGTGCCATTTATTTTTTCTTTCAGATTGTTTACTTTAAATATTTTGAATGAGCAAGAGTATAAACAGTAAAGATAGAGCCTCTTTTGCTCATATTTACCAAGGGTGCCAATATTGGATGTAGGGCACAGTAGAGTGAACAATACAGGACCCAAAATTCAACCCTGTGGAACTCCTTTGTGGAGTACAATTTTTAATTTTTTTAATTCCATCAGCTACAAAAACCTGTGTTCTGTCACTAAGGTAATTTTGAACTAGAGACAAGTGTCCTTGGCCAGCCCCAATGAAGACAGCTTTTTCGAAAAGACTGAGTGATCTCTTGTATCGAACGCCTTTGAGAGGTCAACAAACAAAGCAACACAAATTAATTTCTCATCTAAGGCTTTGACAAAACCATTTGCCAGTGCATTTGCTCTGATAGTACTGTGCCCAGTTCTAAAACCAGATTTACATCTGTTCAAAAAGCAATTTTACTGTTTGACTTTCCAGCACATCAGCCCCTGTGGTTTTCTTAGTGTCTATAACTGCAATGAATCAAGGACCTCTTTTTCAGTGAACAGACTTAGCAAAAACCCCTTGACTCTTACAATCAGTCTTCCTGCATAATTACTTGATTTTCATGCATTCCTCTATCATTAATTCCTGTCATTATGGGTTGGTATAGATGGTAGAGTTTTTTTCAAAAAGATCACCTGCTGCAATAAAGTGGCAATTGAGGACATCAGCAATTGCATTTTGTTCAGTAATAGGTAGAGTCTAAAACTATATGTCCTAGCAGTGTGGTGGTGGCATTTTTCATCATTTTTTTAAATATATATATATATTTTTTTTACTGTTTTCCAGAACTTGGAAGGACGTCCGTTACAGTTAGGCAGCGTATGCACATAGCCGTCTGCATTTGCTTTTCCGATGTTTTATACAAATGTGAGCAGAGCTAAAATAAGGACTAACTTTAATGAAAAAATGTCTTGAAATAGAATTGGAAATCAAGTCTTTGGCAGCTAAAATAACAAATCACACATGGGATGTCACCATTTCATAATGCACTGAATGTAAAACCAATATAAATAACAATAACCTAAGCTTAACCGAACATACCTAAAAAAACAAAATAAGTGCTCCCGAATGGCGCGGCAATTACATCATTGCCTTACAGTAAAGTGACACCCCATGGTGGCAGCACATCGACAGTGCAATGTTGTCTGGCTCAGCACATTCCGTGGATGTTGAAATTGGTGTTGGACAGTCGTGGCTTTTCTCTCACGTTCTAAGAACTCCATGTGGGAGGTCAGGCGCTTGCAAGCTTAATCTTTGTAGTTGCTGCAATACGCCTAGCTTCCACTTGGAGAATAAATTCTAAATATTGCTCCCTCAAGATTAACAGTCTAAAAGTTCTGGATAAGGGTATCTTCTATTACAGGGCTGGTCAATTCCGTTCCAGGAGAGCTACTGCCCTGTAAGTTCTCTTCAACCCCTAATTTTGCACACCTGATTCTAATAATGAACTGGATAAAAAGCTAAGTCAGGTTAGTCACAACTGGGGTTGGAGAGAACTCGACAGCAGACCTATTCACCATGTTATTCCACAAAATCGGCTATAGATTTCTAGGTCACTCATTTAGCCTATATTTCTTTTGGTCAACACTCATATCAGTCCACTGCTGCCAATGAATGTAAGGAACTACAAAATGCCCTTGACACTCATCTCCCCCTATCAAAAAAATATTGAGAAGCTATGGATAATTTTACCTGCTAAATCCCTCAAACCTATCTGCATAAACATCCCATTGTATTAACTGTAATTTTAGTTTGTATTTTTTGTATTGATGTTGTTTTGCATACTGCAAAATAAATGACTTTGGCCAGGTCATAATTTAAAATTGGATTTGGTTCTCAATGAACTTACTTGCTTAGAAAACAGTGAAATGAACTAAAATATATAAATTATTTATTTAATTTGAGTAGCTAGAGCACTTAATTTGAATGTTTTTATTTTACCAAGTAGACTGCCTGAGAAAACACTTGTTTACAGTAATGACCCTGGGGCAAATAGAGTTACCTTGCTCAGGAATTTGATTTAGCAACATTTTGGTTACTAGTCAGATGCTCTGTCTACTTACAGGGGTATTTAACTTGGCGTCCAGAGTTTGCAGAGTTAGTGCAGTGGGTCATTGGGAAGATCTCCCAAAATATTTTAGATTATTTTATTATAACATTATGAACATTATTTGTCTTTACTTTGAAAATGGGATAAGTAAACAAAAAATAATTATGGATATATAGACCGAGATTTGTACTGAAATAACTGTTCCTGTATGGTGGTGGGGGGGTATAAAAAGGGGATTAATGAAATTAAAAAGTCAACCTGATAATATGTAACACTATTTCTACGCAAACATTTATTTTAAGATGTGAATTGCTATAATGAATAGCATATTGTCATATTGCCTTTAAATAGGTAAATGTAGAGATTAGTGTTAATAAAATATTTAAAAATCTAGGAGACACTCATATTTAGAGCAACTTACAATAATGACAGCACACATTTTTGTACAGGCTCCACATGGGAATCAAACCAATCAAGTGAGCATGTGACAACATATGATGACGTTCCTTGAAATTACTAATGGCTTGAGCGGAGGTCCATGGGCAAGAAAAAGTTGAAGACTGACCTGTTCTTTACTTGCTAGACCACCTGTTGCCCCAATCAGATCCAGGGGTGTAGAATTAGGTGGGGGACAGAGGGGTCATGACCCCCCCAACAGACAGGCCAATGTGACCCCTCTGGAAAAGAATGAATATCCTGGGATCTATTGACCCTGATCCCCCCCCCCCAAACCTACGCCGCTGATCAGATATTAATGGTTATATTTTCTGGGTGTGGGCACATTCTTAAAAGAATTCTGTGAATAACAACATATCCATACATTTGGCATACCTGGCTCATGTGGATGAAGTCTTTATACCACTATGATACCATTTAAGGTATTTTGGTTATACTACAACCACATTTTATACTTGTATGGGCAAAGCAAAACTGTCTTATAAGACCACATTAAGATGTTTGTCAGCCATACTGGAAAAGCTGCTGGTGGGATTAATGCCTGAATTTCATGGAGCTTTGTGTTTGCCATTTGTTGAGACACTCACCAAGCAAAAACAGCTTTCTGCCCAATTACATTAAATTATATGACTAGGCTTCCAAAACTTTGTAAAATTATTCAGTTTGTACAATTATATAAATAGTTGTAGCTGCGGTTTTCATAATAGAATTGTAACAGTAATTTAAAAACACTCAGTAAACAGTTCAAAATATGTACAGGTATGTCTGATATAAACCCTATAGAAAAAAGTGTCTGCTGAATAGTCATGAATGTGAGGGTTACAATTATGATTTGTCTATTAGTCGTAGGTAAAACCCTGTTTACTAAACTACTGACATTCCTAGGGTACCATGAAAGCAAATGAAGAGTAGAGATAAAAGAATGATAACTACTAGTTATCACGTCTGTAGCTATCGCATTAATTTTCATTATAGTTAGCAACACAAGACCCAGATGAGCCCGATGGACTACCAAGGATCTGTCCGTCCCTAGGTTTATATATTGTTTACTCTATAAACCAAAATAAAGTAAACGGAACTAAACTGCATCGTTCGTGAATTACCAATGAAAAAATCGCATTTACTTTGAATCATGTATTCCGTTTAGTGTAAACCTTTCGCGTCAGGTCAGACTATTTTAGATGAAATCCTTCGTTATTACCGTTAGGTTAAGCCGATTAAACTACACTCAAAAACACCACACTACCTTGCTAACATTTACTAATAACTACAGTACTGTACTTCGATAAACAACTCAGGTCTTCTCACATTGCCGTAGCATACTAGTATATTTATTTACGTTCGCATAGACAGTTTGAACTGCTACCCACACAAAACACAGCTGAAACCGAGAAGACACGTTCAAGGATTGAACATTGCAAACCGGTTTGAGCTGGTTGGTAGCACATGTGGCTTCCCCCAACTGGCTTTCGATACCAGCATTCCCACGAGCATAGTCTGACATAATGAACACGTTTGCATTCACCAATTCAACATGGTCAACTCATGGATCCTAACTGTAACCCAACAATTCCATCTTTGTTGCTGGTTCCCTACCAAAAAGTAGGGAGCTTCAAACCTCCCTTTGGACGCAGTCAGTACCACCACCGTATGCAGTCGCCCTCAGTTCTGAATCATGTGACACAAACAATGGCGTTGAGTCTGCGCAGTAGGACGTGAACGTGCCTCAGCAGAGCTATGACGTTGTTCAACAGCACGCATGAACGTTTCCTCCAGCTGGAAGATGCGAGGTATATTATGTTTTCAACTGAGGAAAAGGAGGGGATTATACAATTAATCGACGACAAACTTCGCATATTTTTATCCGTTTCAATATGCAAAAGGTAATCCATGTGTTTGTCAAAACATATGATCTTGCTGTGAAATATCGAGTTGACTTGGAAGCTCCAAGTCTTCTCTTTCTAGCCTGAGAGAACGTGCCCACCATGTTGACTTGGGAATCACACGCCATTGAATTCGATCGTGTTGGGTGTGCACGCTTTGGTGTGTTGTTGGCGTGGCGTCCGTTTTAGGGCCTTGGAGGCCCGAGACACGTTTTTTGGTCGTCGCAGGTGATTGCATGTAGGCCATTGGCAGAGAAATATGGATTTTTCGTTTTCAATCCACTTAAAGTTAAATGATAACAGAGTTGTGATTTGGTGATTTCCACACTAGAATGTATGCTATCGCCAGTTTACGGTCGTTTTAGTAGATGCACTAGCTTGTTTATGTTTTGAAAATGCAAAATGGCCGCCACTTCTAGAGAAGTATTTGATTTATTTTTCGATATAGTCGTTTAAGATTTGGAAACATTGGTCTCTTAAAATAGATGTTAGAATGTTTAAGAATTATACACTCTTTTCAAACATTTTAATTACTAGATTTTACCTGAAATAATCAATTACTCAAGGAAGTAGTCTCTGACATATTTAGTACGTTTACATTTATGTTTAAGATAGTGTTTTTAATGTCAACTTCAGATATTGTGTTTCTTTTTCTTTTCAATAGGCATATCCCCAATACTGTTCCTTGGGTATTCATCAAATTCCCAAAGTCCCTAAATTTGTTTTAAAAACGGTAATTAATTGAGGTACATGGCTAATCAAATGCACGTTATTGTGTTGTAATGTTGATTAAATGACAAGAATTGTATACAGATTTTTTGATGTGCTTCTGTTTGTGACACCATTTTCCTTGTTGCAACACTAGTTTGTATTCCTTTGTAGTTAAATAATGCCCAAATATCCTATGACAAATTTTATATTTCGGCCAAATTAATACTTTGCTAAATCATGTTATCATAGTTCAAACGTAAGCAAATATACTGACAATGCTTGCAAAAGCTTTAACATTATTATAACATTATTCAATTTCATTACTTATATTTTTGAAGAATTGTGACATACCTAGCTTTTTGCCCAGATACAGGGCCGATCCTGATTTTTCTTTCTGCTTTGGGGATTGTTTTAGGCTGGTTCTTCTCCTTAGACTATTAACATTCTTTAATTGTCTAATGCATTTATACTTGGAATATTGTTTTTTAAATGGACAATGTAAAAAACAAATAGCTTGTGTTGGACTTAAGTTTTGTTTTCGTTTACATGCTCGTTATCCATAATACTGACCTGTCAACAGAAGATAGCATGTCTTTATTTTGCTAATGGATAATTGTTGCTAACTCAATATGTTCGCTGTTTTTATTTGAAAGTGATTTGGCTTTTTTACGTCAGACTTTCTGGATTATATTTTAAGCATGCTAAACATTGCTTTCTTTTTGTTGATTTAGGATTCTGAAGACTTGAACATACTGATGTAAGATGGTGTTTGGCTCTAAAAATGGACCGTGACAAGTTCATGGCCGCCAACAAGAAGAGAATAATGGTTCTTCACGAGGAGGGGGCAACTGCCCACATGGCACTTCCTTCGGCTGCCTCTCCCCCTGACCTATTGGGTACCCTAAACACAAAACAGGGAAGTGCAGTTATAGCCATTGAGAAAGCAAACATTGCAGCAACATCCACTCCAAACTATGCAATGGGTGTTGGTCAAATAGCCCCCACATTGAACTCCAATACCATTTCTGATAACCAACCAGAGAATTTATCACCAGAGAGCACTTGCAGAGGTATTAAGATCATTTTGGACAATAACAACATGTGGAATGAATTCTTCAGATGCAAAACCGAGATGATACTAACAAAACAAGGCCGGAGGATGTTCCCGTATTGTCGCTTTCGCATCTCTGGTTTGGACCCCTTCCAGAAGTACACTCTGCTGATGGATATCAACCCAGTGGACAACAAACGTTACAAGTGGACTGGGCAAGACTGGAAAATATGTGGAAAGGGAGAAGCACATCTGCAGAGACAGGTCTTCATCCACCCAGATTCTCCATCTTCTGGTCACCAATGGATGCAGAACCCAGTGTCATTCTACAAGCTTAAGCTTACTGACAACCACATGGACCAGGATGGCAATATCATTTTGCATCCAATGCACCGTTACTTACCGCACCTCCATGTGGTCTCAGCTGAAACAGCTACAGAGAATATTCAGGTCAATGGGCCTGATGTGATAACCTTCACCTTTCCACAGACTGAGTTCTTTGCAGTAACAGCTTACCAGAACATACGCATGTCTCAGTTCAAAGCAGACTTCAACCCCTTTGCAAGTGGACCCAACTCCTGGGCTCTAAAGATGAAGATGAGTCCTTCCAATGAGTCGAAGAAGGATGAAATTGGAACGCCCACTGAAGTCAAGCCTTTGAAAGGCTTGAATGGCCTTAAATCTTTGATGGCAGCAAAACGTAACTCCAAAGACATTTCCACAGTGGATAAAGGACACCTCAGCGCTGATGCTCGACATCTTACACCTGCAGTCAGTGAAAAGATATCTCCCAGTGAGCTCAAAATTGTGAGAGGCCTCGGTGGCCTGAAGTCTTTGATGGCAAAACACAACTCTAAAGATACTCCATCAGTACATGAAGGTCTAATCACTTCCAATGCTGTTACCCTTGCAGGTTGTGACAAACCCGGGGTCAACACTGATGGACCAAGAACCAGACTGAAGTCCATTCTGTCTAATGAGATTAACCAGTCTCCCAATGAGCCTAATTTTGAAAAAAACCCGAATAATTTTAAGTCAATGATGACGGAATGCACTTCTACAGATAACTCAGCAGCAGGTCAAAGATTTCTCACTTCTGATGACTGTGACATAGCAATGGTCAAAACAAGTTCCTTAAATGAGTCTAAAGACAAAACCAGGTCTATCAGTGAGCAAAAACCTGGTAAATGCCTGAATAACCTGAAGTCATTGATGGTAAAAAGAAAAAGTAAAGACACTTCAGCAGTAGATCAGGTAGTCCTTAGTAAAGATGGTCAAAATGTCACACTCGCTGACAGTGAAAACTCTGAGGTCGGTGATAATAGGCCAGACTCCAATGCAGTAGAACTGAAATCAGGTCCCTGTAATGAGTTGGAAAAAACTGAAACTACATATTCAAAGGATTTTAACCCTCTTCAAAGTAATCTCAGGTATTTGATTGACAAGCGCAATTCTAAAGATATTTCCCCAAAATACCAAGGACTTGTCAGCTGTGATGCAAAAACATTGAATCTTATAAAATGTGATGAGTCTGAAGTCAAGGATTTGTACAGTTCCTCCAAGAAGTCAACTCCCTCCAAAACGAAGAAAGATGAAATAATATCTCCCAAGACTTGTAAGCCTGTGAAAAATACCAGAAAATATTCACGTGGAAAATGTTATTCCCAAAAAACATCAGCAGCAGGTGAAAGTGCTCAAACTGCTACAGTGGTGGACATTGCAAAGTCAGCCAGCAACATACAGTCCACTGATCAAAATGATGGGTAAGTTCTTAAGTTCAGATAGCTGCATGTTATCAATTTGCTTCTTATTGTAAAATATGCATCTAATCTTTTGCGTTTTTCTTTTTGAGTAGTACAACAGGACCTTCTCAAAGAAACTTCTCTGAACTAATTCGAGAGTGTCATCTGAAAATAATAAGGTGCAATGTGGAGATTACAAATACAGCTGTTGAACAAATGGACAATAAGGGCATGGTTGCCCAAGGCTTGGTTGTGAAAGTAGCTGCGAATGACAATTTGGGGGAAACTATAGAAAAGGTGGGAACCCAGAACAACATGACTACAACTGACACTTTCACTAGCATTGTAAATTCATCTCAGTCCGAGGAACCTGTGAAGACCCTTGTGTCAACCCATAACCATTCAGCAGATGAAGTTGAAAACAGTCAAACAGCTACACACAGCTCTGTGTGCTCTGAAGGGAAAAGGACAGGTGAACAGCAGCAGGGGAAGAGTAAACCACACAAACGACCTGAACCTGTGCCCTTGCCCCTGCTTGCACTGTACCTTCAACAGTTAAAGTCAAAATCTAGACCTGTTCGGACCAAACCTAAACCTCTTACTGTATCACCGCCTTCTTTGTCTTCATATTCTACTGTTCCAATCAGAGATGCTGTTAATCCAGCCATAAATCCTACTGGCCAAGCCACAGACTCGATTGGCCCTGTAAAGGATTGTACCAGTCCAGCCAACGACCCGATTGGATGTGCTATTCCTCCAGCCAGTGATCCATTAGTTCCATCCACTGATCCTACAGATCCAGCTATAGTTCCACTGCTTCCAGCCATTTCCCCCACTGGTCAATCCACCAATGTTTCAAAGCCAAACCCAGATTCTTTTGATCCCGCTACAGACGCGTTTTTACCAGAACCTCACCTAGTATTACCTACCACTGATCAGTTGTTCATTGTTCCTGAGCCAACCATTTCACGATCATCACCCATGCCTTGTTTGCCCGCAACTGTGATGTCTCCAAAGTCTGACCCCTTGTTATCAGCTCCTGACTCATTTGCACCAGCCCCTGTCTTGTCATCCCCATGCCAAGAACAACCATCCGATGTACCTGTCACATTGAGCCTAGCGACTGATTTAACGCCACTTAACTCAGACCCGGTCTCAAATTCCTCAGAAGTGTCATCAACACCTGGTCTTTCCAACTTAAAACTTGAGTCTACCCCTTTGTTACCATCCTCTGGCCTTTCACTAAGTGGCTTTGAGCCAGCATCATTACCAGATCTTGAGCCCACGTTACCTTCCCCTGCTACGGTGAAACCAATGTCAGCTCCCTCCATACCTGCCTCGTCATTCCCAGGCCTTGAACGTTTACCAGCCTCTAACCCTTTTGTACTCTCCTCTGAACTGTCATCGCAAGCATCCCTGTTGGGACTGCCTGCCCCTGATCCTTTTTTAACAACACCCTATATCCCACTGTTGTCATCTTCTCATTTTAACCCATTACCCTTTGGGGGAGCCTCATTTTCATCTACCTCTCATCCTGGTTTACCTGCTCTGGACAATGCCCAACCCTCCCCCTCCCCGGACCCTGCTTCATCTTTTCAAGTAAATTCAGAACCTTTAACACGCCCTTCTACACCATCTCCACTCCCGTTCCAGTTATCTCCCTTTTCATCGTTGGGTCCTGACCCATTGTCACCAACCCCGTCACTGGCCGACCTCACTCACTTTTTTTCTATCTCAGATGAGCTTGAGATCACAGAAGACTTTCCAAGCAGTGATGCAACTCCTGTCTCATGTTCTACTGTCCCAACTTTAAGCACCGCTAGTGTACCAGTTAGTTCCACTCTACCGGTTGGTTCTGTTCAACCAGTTAAGAGCAATAAACCCCGGCGATCTAGGAAGAGATCAAGAAAAGTTTCAAAATCAACCACGGCCGATCCACTTCCAGTAATTGGTGGACCCACTGATGTCACTATGCAGCCCAATCTTGAGGAAGTGGAGGAACAGCTCTTTGTCTCTTTCACGTCCAAGGTAACTAATAGATCCTGACAGACAGATCCATATCTCTCAATGCACACAGTCACCAACATACTGTTTTCGGCTACCTGATTTTGGTATAATCAAATTATTTTCCAACTCCACCATGTACAGAAAATAATGTAATCAATATGAAATACTTTATATTAAGTTGCCATAATTACTATGTAATTAAAACAGTAAAAACAATGATTAAATGCACTGTACATGGGATTTCAAAGATGGGTGAATTGCAAGACAATTATGAAGAACTCAAAACGAATGTACTCTTCTCCAGTTCTACTTTAGCTTTCTTTCACCAGTTTTAAACATCTATATATTTTTTTTATATCTGGGCCAAGGCGGAAAAAATCTTTCAGCAAATCACAGCAGCGGCAGATAAGTAACCCTGTCAAACCATAATTCTGCTGTTACTGCAGATATTCAATGGACAATTTCTGCACCGAAGTTGCAAAGCAAATATAAAAAAAATCTGATGTGTAGCAACTTTTAAAGCGGGTTTAAATGTCGGTGTGTCGTTGGGATGAATTGGGATCTAGGACCTTGTAAGGCACACATGGCCATTGAAATTATAAGATGAAGATGGTTTCAACACTAGTATTGCTGATGGTGTTGATGTTAGTGGCCATATAGTTAAGTCAAATTTTGGTGTAAGTTATTACATTGCAGTTGACATTAAACTATGAAGTGTAGAAACTACAGTTGAACAAGAAAATGTTTAATAACACCTGTATCTACACGTCGTACAACCTTCAGGAATGTTTAAAGAATTAAACATCCCTTGTTCCATTTGTGTAATAACTGATTCTGCAGCAACCTTATTACCATGTAATACATATGGAACTGCTGTGTTACCACCATTTTTACTGTGTTATTTACATAGTAAACGGGGTATAATATTTAGTGTTACCAACATCAGTCAGAGTTTTGTTTCTTTATTTCATTCTGAAGTTGTTTGTATATTGAAAAATCATCAGGCAATAATGCTTGTATGATCTTTAATGTAGACAAAACCATTGTCATTGATGTTCTATTTCCCCCAGTCTGAAGGCCAGGCCTTGTAAATGCGGATCTATCTTGAATGGCTTATAACCATTGCTTATTACCGTATGTTGCAGGCTCCAAAGGTTACTGGCGTAAAGCTGCTTCTATGAACCGTGTGCCAGACGCTTTTTAAATTTGTTGACCCCAGGTGGGGTTGCGACCTCTAGTTTGGGAAGCCTGTTGTACCTGTTCAGTGTGTTGTGTAAATGGTGTTTTGAATGCATTATGTATACCCCGTCCCCAAGTAGAATGTTACCTTTATGGGGTGCCTGTTGTGTTTCCTTGGTCCTTGTTTTAGGATCTTTAAGGAAATCATTATTCTTTGGTATGTTTTCAACTTACACATCGTACCATTCTTGCTGTGTAGAATCCTGCCTGAAGACTAAGTAATAACACAGCTTGACTCCCCCTCCTTTTCCCTTACCAAAAAGACTGGAATACTATTAGTCCAGGGTAGTTTAGGGTCAGGGAGATGGTACTGCGAGTGTCTAAAGCTTAGTATGAGTAATGAGCTACAAGTCATTGCAAACTGCTTGGCGGATTGGCGAGAACATTTTAATTGTGAATATGTCAGGCTCTCAAAACAATTTTCTAGAAAAACATATTTGAAACATTAACTTTTTATTTACTAATATTAATTGCAGATGTCTTCTGGTCACTAAAAGAAGTAAAAATCTTTCTTATGGCTCCTTTAAGTGTATTTTCATCCATTAACCATTTTAAAATGACTTACATTTTGCACATAATCTCCCAATTTTAGGGTGTCAAAGCAAAACTGTTTATCATCATTATTATTATTAGGCAGAGTTAATGCAAAAACGTATAGTCCTGATTCTAGGCTGTGCATTTGGAATCTGTTGCTGGTGTCTGACAACATGAGGACCAAAGAAGTTTCAATGCAAGTCAGTCTGGCCTTCATGAGGCAGACAAATTAAAGAACTGAGACATCAAACATTAGGGGCCAGTTTTGCTGATAAAGATTAACTCTAGTCCTGGCCTAAAAAAAATCAAGCTCAATTTAAATCTTAATTACTGCATCATTGTGTGCAACCAAGGAATGCCAATCAATTTGAAGAAAATATACACATCAGGAGGTAGTCGTGGATGTGTCAGCTACTACCATCCACAGATGTCACCAGCTGGAGTGCTAGGTGCAAAAACCACATATCCGCAAAACAGGATTGGGTGAAAGTACCTAAAAGAACATGCAGAATTCAGGAAAATGCATTGTCAAAAGATAACAAAGATGAACATGTTCCAGGTAATGGCTAAAGGAAAGTGTGGAGGGAACAAAAGAACAAACCTACCTCCTTATTTGTTGTGTTTTGGGCATGTATGGCTATAACTGGAACTAGCTCAACTGTCTTCATTGATGATGTAGTAAATGACAGTAGCAACAGGATGAATTCTGAAGTGTAAAAAAACATATTGTCAGCTCCGATACAACCCAATGCCTTTAACTAACTTGACAATGCACCCTAATGCAGCAATGACCCCAAACACACTGTCATAGCTGCCAAGGAGTTTTTCAGGGACAGCAAGTCAACCGCTCAGTCTGTATTCAATTAAGCATGCAGGAACTGAAGATGGCTGTAGTAGAGGCAGAACATCACCAGGGAAGACACCCAGCGTCTGGTGATATGTCTATGGGTGGCAGATTTCAGGAAGGCATTGCATGCAAAGCATAATTGAGCAAATACTGCTATGACTACTTTATTGTACGTAATGTTAATGTGCCTACATATTTTTGACATCCTAAATGGGGTGACTGTACAAAACATGCTCTAATTTGTAGATGGTTCATTCAATATGGATGAAATTCCCCTAAAATGAAACCCCATATTCCTTGTGTCACTGTCAATCTAAAGTGCTGTTAAAACTGAGCCAAAAAGCAAACATTTTTCACAGTACAAAATACTTCTGAAGGTCACTGTATGTCTATTGGTTTCAAGTAAACTGCCAACGATTTAAGTAAAGTGGTATAAATTACAGGAAGCACTTGAAGTCCACCTGGGAGAGCCTGCAATTTGTGAGACGACGACTGAACAACCTCAGAAAACCTCTGAGGCAACAAATGGTACAGAAAATTACTCATTTGATATATCATGTCCCCAAACTGCTTTTATGTGATGTCTGTTTACCTCAAATGTTTGATATATTTCATCCATTGCTAAAGCATTATATTTTTAATACAAATTGTTATTTTGTTACGTTACTCAGAGGCAGAGAAAATAAAGATTGGGTTTATTTGGTGATGATGTAAAAAAGTATGCCGCTTGGAAAGTTGTCCTTTTTTAAAACATATTTGGACCTATGGATATATAATTTTCCCTCCAATACTATTGACAGATGAAGGTAATCTTATTCAACAAATGACACTGAAAGGTCATATTTTGCAATTAATTATTCATCAGAAATCAACAGAAATATAATTTCATAGTGCAGAACTTTCATGTAGCGGTTTCTTGTAACTGAGTATTAGTCTCTTAGATTGGTTGGGAGAAATTTGTGCCCACTCTTTCAGTACTGTTTTAACTGTCATGTTGGAGAACTTTCTTGCATGCATGGCCATCTGCAAGTCCCCCCACAGCATTTTGATAGGTTTGAGATCTGGACTTTAGTTCAGCCATTCCATAATTATCCATTTATTTTTTACTAGTCATTCTGTTGTCGTTTTACTTGTGTATTTTGGATCATTGTCTTGTTGCAAGATCCATGTTTGGTCCAAAGTCAGCGTCTTGACAGATGGCGTCACTATTCTCTGGTACAATATGAATTTGTAGTTGACTTAATGATGGCATGTTGACCAGGCCCTGAGGCAGCAAAGCAGCCCCAAACCATAATGCTACCGCCTCCATGCTTTACGGTTGGTGCAGTATGCGGTTCTTCTTTTCAAAGCCAGTGTTTTTTTTGGCCTGGCATTATGGCCAGACAACTCCACCTTTGACTCATCTGTGTACAGCACATTGTTCCAGTAGTTTTAGTGCACAGTCATTTTTGCCCCTTTCTGACATCCCACGTATCCCAAGTTTGTGCAGTCTTTTTCCTGATAGTTCACTCATAGTGCACTTTGACATTGATTGTGGCTTTGTAACCCCTCCCAGACCCATGGGCATCAATAATCTTCCTTCTGAGTACCTCGGATAGGTTGCACACACCGTATGGTGAAGACCAAACCTGAACACGTTTCTAGTCTGAAGTTTTGTTTGTCTGTGGTTGAGATTGATGCACGTCATTTACACTGATGACTCTCCCTCGTTTTCGATATCCTTTGATTCAATCTTGAGATCTACCATTATCAGCCCGCTGCTCAAAATATCTTTCCATGGGTGTACTGACTTTTCTCTCTAAGGAAATTGCGTTTCTGTTCATTATAATGGTTCGAATTGTTTCAGTTTAATTTTTTTTATTTGATTTGTTCATTTGGGTTAGCCTATTTTTAACAATGAATGGGGTTGGAATTTAGCTCAAATATCCATGTGTCCAGATATGTAATACAAAAGACAAAGGCAACCTCGCAGGGGCTGTACTTACTTTTTCACATGACTGTACTAGTATGACATTGTAGATTAATTTTGACCTAATGTGGATGCAGATGGGTGTTTTATGCAATATGTGCACTGGCACAATGATATATTTAGCTCAAACATTTGGAATGCTGTGAATTCAGTGCCATTCCACTTTAATCTGAAAGATATGACTCTAAACTGCGTCAATGTTTACAGCCATATCTTTTTCAAGTTGATCTTAACTAAAGATGTTTATATGAACAAAAATCACATTGGGTTGTATTTATATTTTTTATATGCACATTTCTTAAACTATTTAAAAAGAAAAAAAAAACTATTCTCAAAATAATGACAGCAAATTAGCCAGATCTGAGTTCCTACAAAAGTCGCTAAATAGAATTTTGAACTTAGTGTTTCCAGCATAGATTCTAATGCTCAGAACACTACTAACTTGCCTTGCTAACAGTTACATTTTTGTTTTTGATTGTTACAATTCAAATACTTTTTGAGGCTTCACTTGTTGTCTTGTCTAGGAAACAGACATTTCTAAAAATCAATGACATTCTCTGCTGGAAATTCAGCTACATATTGAATGATAAGATTGTCAAAAGGCCAATCTCTTTGCCAAATTATAGTTTTTCAAGGAATGGAATTTTGTCTTAAAAAGGATTAGTATACAGTACAGTGCAAAAGTCTTAGGCATCTAAAAGTTATACTAAAGGCATTTATTTGTGCACTTACCCACAAGAATGGCTTTTGTTTGACTTTCAGGTGCCTAAGACTTTTGCACAGTACTGTAGATGATTTTTAGCAAATACATTTCAACACAGAAATCATTATACAGTGGCTTTAAATGGTATTCTAACTCATTCACATTCTCCACATTGTTGTTTTTTACTGAAGTTATAATTGGTAAAAAATACGTAATCAATCTACACCCTACCCAATAATGAGATAGCAAAAACATGTTTTCAGATATTTGGGCAAATTTATTAAATTAAAAAACTGAAATATCTCGTATGTTTGTATAAATATCTCGTGCACGCTCTATTCAGTATTTTATAGAAGCGTCTTTGGCAGCAATCACAGATTTTTGGGTATGCCTCTATCAGCTTTGCATACCTGGATTTGGGCAGTTTCTCCATTTCTTCCTTGCAGATCCTCTCTAGTGTTCTCGGATGTATTGGAGTGCGTTAAAGGAACTACAATCTTTAGGTCTCCTTACAGATATTTAAGTCCGGGCTTGGGCTGGGTGGGCCACTCAGACATTCACAGACTTGTCTTAAAGCTACTCCAAGGTTGGATGTTGTTCATGTCATTGTCGTGCTGAAAGATTCATCTTTGCCCCAATCTGAAGTCCCATGTGCTCTGGATCAAGTTTTCTTTAAGGAACGCTCTGTATAAATCTCAATTCAGCCTTCCCTCAAACCTTGGCCAGTGTCCCAGTCCCTTCTGCTTTGAAGCATCCCCATAGCATGATGCTCCCATCACCATTCATCGCTCTAGGGATGGTATTAGCCAGGTGATGAGCCGTACCTTGTTTTCGTAAGATGTAGCACTTGGCATTCATTCCTAATTGTTCCATTTTGTTCTCATCAGACCAGAAAATGTTTTTGGTTTGTTTGGCTGGACGGCCAGCTCTAGGAACAGTCTTTGTGGTTCCAAACATTTTCCATTTCACATTGACGGAGCCCACTGTGCTCCTGGGGATTCATATTGATGGAGCCCACTGTGCTCCTGGGGACATCCAGTGCTTTAGCAATTATTTTATATTCTTCCCGAGATCTAGGCTTTGACACAATTCTGCCTTGGATGTCTACAGAGTTCCTTGGACTTCTGGCTTGGGTTTTGCTCTGAGAATTGTGGGATCTTTATATGGACTGGTTCTGCCTTTCAAAATCAATTTGCCATAGGTCAACTCCAATCAAGTTCTACATCTCAAGGATCATCAAAATTACAGGATACATCTGAGCTCAATTAGGAGTGCCATGGCAAAGGGTCTGAGTACTTATCTACATGAGATACAGTTTTTGTTTATTTTCAATAAATTGACATACATTTCTCAATGTTTTTTCACGGTGTCATTATGAAGTATTTTGTGTGGATTGATGGTAATTGTTTTTAATCAATTATACATATAGTATAAAACACAACAAAATGTGGAGAGAGCGAAAGAGTTAGAATACTTTTGGACTTACTCCAGAATGATAAAATTACTTTTTTTGCCCCCATGAGAATTTGAGGGTATACCTGTTAACTTATACATTCTTTCTTTCAGTTGAAAGAGATACCACAGATGAAATAATAGCTGCTTTTGAGAAGGTTCTTTTTGTCGACCTGAAGATCATGAAGCATCGGCAGGTTATACATCCTGTGTTGCAAGAAGGTAATACCAAGACCAATTGATTTACAACCTTGTTTCCCAAAAAGTTGGGACGCTGTGTAAAATGTAAAGAAAAACAGAATGCAATGATGTGCAAATCATTTAAACCCTATATTCAATAGTAAATAGTACAAAGACAACATATCAAATGTTGAATCTGAAATATTATTGTTTCTTGAAAAATATATGCTCACTTTCAATTTGATGTCAGCAACATGTTTCAGAAAAGCTGGGACGGGCAACAAAAGACTGGAAAAGTTGTGTAATGCAAAAAAAAAAAACCTGGTGGAAGATCTCAACTAATTAGGTTAACTGGCAACAGGTCAGTAAAATGATTGGGTATAAAAAGAGCATCCCAGAGAGGATGAGTCTTTCAAAAGTAAAGGTTGGGAGGGGTTCACCCCTTTGTGAAAGATGGCACAGGCAAATAGTGCAACAATTTAAGAATAACGTTTCACAATGTAAAATTGCAAAGAGTTTGGGGATCTCATCATCTGTGGTATATAATATCATTAAAAGATTCAGAGAATCCAGAGAAATCTTTGTACGCAAGGGAAAAGGCTGAAAATCAATATTGGATGACCGTGATCTTCGGGCCTCAGGCGGCATTGCATTAAAAACAGACACGATTCTGTAGTGGACATCACTGCATGGGCTCAGGAACACTTCCAAAAACCATTATCTGTGAACATGGTTGTGAACATTATGTTGCTGCATCCAGAAATGCAAGTTAAAACTCTACCATGTAAAGAAGAGACCATATATAAACAAGATCCAGAAACATCGCCGCCTTCTCTGAGCCCATGCTCATTAAAGATGGACTGAGGCGAAGCGGAAAACTGTCCTGTGGTCTGACAAATCGGAATTTGAAATTATTTTTGGAATCATGGATGCCGCATCTTCCAGACTAAAGAGAAGAACCATCTGGATTGTTCTCAGCGCACAGTTCAAAAGCCAGCATCCATGATGGTATGGGGGTGGATTAATGCATGTGGTGTGGGTGACTTGCACCCGTGAAGGCACCATTAATCCTGAACAATATTTGCAGGTTTTGGAGCAACATATGCTGCCATCCAGATGACATCTTTTTCAGGGAAGGCCTTGCTTATTTCAGCAGGACAATGCCAACCCACATTCTGCACGCATTACAACAGCATGGCTCTGTTTTAAAAGAGTCCGGGTGCAAAACCGGCCTGCCTGCAGTCCAGACCTATCACCCATTGAAAACATTATTATAAAACGAAAAATACAACAAAGGAAACCCCCGAACTGTTGAGCAGCTGAAATCCTATATCAAGCAAGAATGGCAATACATTTTATTTTCAAAACTACCGCAGTTGGTCTCCTCAGTTCTCAAACGCTTATAGAGTATTGTATAAAAAGAGCTGATGCAACACAGTGGCAAACATGCACCAACATGCACTTTTATTTTTCCAAAAACAATAAAATTTCTCAGTTTCAACATTTGATATGTTGTCTTTGTCCTATTTCCAATTAAATTTAGGGATAAATGATTTGCATATCATTGCATTCTGTTTTTATTTGCATTTTACACAGCGTCCCAACTTTATTGGAAACAGGGTTGTACTTGGACACTGGCTTTGGTCGTTTTGAAATTATTATGCATAGTCTACAAGAGTGCTAATCTGTCATTTGTGTTCTTTGAAGTTGGACTGAAGATGAGTTTACTGGATCCCACTCTGGTCATCGACTTGCAGTACTTGGGTGTTCGTCTTCCTCTACCCCCACCTATCCCTTGTTCAGAACCAAGCTCTGTAGAATTGGCATCTTCTCCAGGTTAGTTATGGTTTGGTCTTTGAGTTGTTGTTTTATTCAAATGATTCAAAGTATAGTTTTAGTTGTCTGCTTGAGGTTTATGAGAGTCATTTAATCTCAAATGGGACGTTATTTATTGTCATACATTTATTTTTAGGTGGTTCAGTCCCCTTTGTTTCAAGGACTGGCAAGACAACAGACTTCACCCAAATCAAGGGCTGGAGAGAGAAGTTAGTCCCCGTGGACTCTCCATCCTCCTCCAAGGCTGAAGGTAGTAGATGCATAAAATTCCTTTTGATTATATTAGCTACTCCTAACTAATATTGCATGATGCTTTTAAGGTTGTAAAACAATAAGATAAAGATAAGTCTGTATAATACTTATATTTTAGCTGATATTGTCAAGAAAGTATTCAACTACAGTATCCTGTGGAATTATTGGGATTTTGCTATTTTGGCTCTATACTGCATAAGTGTGGATCTTAATACCAATAAATACTATGTGGTTAAAATAGACTACCGTTCAAAAGTAGGAATGTCCTTGTTTTTGAATGTTAAGCTAATTTTATGTCCATTAAAATAACATCACATTTATCAGAAATAGAGTGTAGACATTGTTAATGTTGTAAATGACAATTTTAGCTGGAAACGACTAATTTTCAGTGGAATATGTACATAATCTTACAGAGGCCCTTTATCAGCAACCATCACTCCTGTGTTCCAGTGGAACGTTGTGTTTGCTGATCCAAGTTTATAATATTAAAAGGCTAATCGATCATTAGAATTATGTTGTCATCGCTGAAAACTGTTGTGCTGATTAAAGAAGCCATAACACTGGCCTTCTTTAGACTAGTTTAGTATCTTCAGCATTACGGGATCAAAATGGCCAGAAACAAATAACTTTCTTCTGAAAGTCATCAGTCTATTCTTGTTCTGAGAACTTAAGGTTATTCCATGTGAGAAATTGAATTGAAACCTGAGATCTGGTACAACAATGTGTACTACTCCCTTCACAGAACAGTGCAAACTGGCTCCAACCAGAATAGAAAGAGGAGTGGGAGGGCCCTGTGCACAAGAGGACAAATACATTAGTGTCTAGTTTGAGAAACAGATGCCTCACAGGTCCTCAACTGGCAGTTAGAAGGCCAGCATCCCAGAGTTACCTCTTCACTGTTGACGTTGAGACTGGTGTTTTGCGGGTATTATTTAATGAAGGTGCCACTTGAGGACCTGTGAGGCGTCTGTTTCTCAAACTAGACTAGACACTCTAGTGTATTTGTCCTCTTGTGCACTGGGCTGGCTCACAATTAGGCAAAGGTGGTACCCCAACCCCCGCGCCCTATCGGACACCCCTCACAACAGAGCTGTATATATTACAGCCTTGTTGCGCTGTTTTTCCCCAGCCTTGCCTTGACGCCACATTGTTTATATCCCTCTCTTGACTTCAACTGTACTAGTTTCCTCCTACCATCACATTAGCAGCAGTGTTTCGCTTGTATTTTATGTTTGAGCGCAATGTTTATGTTTTACCATGCACACAGGCAGTGTGAGATTTTGGCAAGGTGGATGCAGTTGCTAACATCTCAAACATGTTGACACATCTACACCACCATCACCCTTACGTGTACTGTTGCACCCCTAATTTTTGGGCACTAAATCTATTAGGAGAATTTGCTTGACAGATGTTTCAGGTGAGTTGTCTCACCCGTGTGCAGGCATAACACCACTGTAAATTTCTAGTCTTGATTCTAGGTTTTGCATTTACCTTTGAAGTCTGCAATTGGTGTCTGTCAACATGAGGGCCAAAAATGTGTCTTGAAGTAGGGGTACTACTAAATTGTGTTATAGTTGCTAGATGAAGAAACCAATATGTACAGTATGTTAACTATACCCGGTAAAATCAGAGAAATTAATTGATTTCAAATCCAAACTTTTTAGAGTGTGGAGCCATAAACAAAATTCTTAGGGCCCTAATAATTACTGAGGGCGCTATCCACTCACCTGGTTTTTCCTGTGGTATGTAGCCATATAAGGGTACACTTTATTGTTCAGTGCTGATATTCATAATTCATTTTTTACTTTCTAGCTGGCCCAAGTTCAGATGTGGTCCGAAAGAACCTGTCGGCCTTCTGCAGTGACATGTTAGATGAGTACCTAGCTAACGAAGGGAAACTAATTGACGAGCGTGCTGCCAGTTTCAACCAGACTGCTGTAGTCACGCCGGTGACCTACCAGCTTCCAACCAAGAGCACCAGCTACGTCCGAACACTGGACAGTGTGTTGAAGAAACAGGCACCACCTACCACTTTCACTCCCCCATCCAAAAAACCTAGACTGCCCCTTGCATCCAAAGGACCTAAAAAATCTGAGAAAACTGAGAAAAGGCAACAAAGACCACGCACAAGCCAGAAAAGAGATAAACCAAGTGCTGGACCTACAGTGATCCCAGCACCACTGCCCATTAAACCACCACAATTGATGGACAATGCAGCCCCTGTCACCCAAGATGACCCCGATACAAATTTGAAAAGGAGAAAGAGGAAGCCAAGGGTCAAGTCTCCTCCACCATCCAAAGACTCCCTTGTGTCGAGGCCAGAAGTAGAAGTGCCCCCTCCTGCTCACCTGGCTCCTGTTGAGGATGACCACTCTGACCCAGAGCCTGCTTCTGCACAGAACAGGGTTGTTGTTCCTGGGCTGACCAAGGCCTTGGTCAGACAGAGGGATCTGGAGGACGGGGTTGTCTGGGAGGGTGAACATCGGACCTGTATCACTCAGGTGAGGGCGACAATCGCCCTCACCTCGCTCTTCACCTCGACAGTAAGACCATACACAATTAAATCTGCTTTTTGACTCGTTTAGTCTGGTCTAACGTAAAGGCATAGACATTTTAGAATGTTCTTATTTTCAATTTTGTCTTTATAGTTTTGATCTTCTTTGTTAAGCTGATTTTGTGAGTGCATTAAGCCAACTCTGATTTTATCCCTTAAACATTAGCCATACTTGCAATGATTGCCTACATGTACTTTCTCTTCAGGGCTTTGTTTGTGAGAACCCTACAGCTCCTATTAAGATTAAGTGCCGAGCCCCTCCCTGCCTCAATGCTTTCTGCCGGCTGGGCTGTGTGTGTGCTAGCCTGGCACAAGACCGCCGAATTACCCACTGTGGAAAGATTGACTGCATCTTTGGCTGCAGCTGCCTCAGACAGAAAGTGGTTGTGCTCAAAAATTTAAAAGGACCACAATTCAGTCCACCAGAAGAGGGCTCGTCTAAGAAGAGGAAGAAGAGAAAGAGGATGAGGATGGCATATAGTGAGTGTTCTTCAGTCTTGATAAACAACAGAATAAAACAGTTATATTCGGTAAGGTGAACTCTTTCGAAACAGATATGATGCAAGAAAGGATTTTTTGGGTTTTTTTTGTTTCTCCTGATTTTTTTCTTACTTAGCTCTTAGAGAAGCTGAGACAGTATCAGAGCCAGCTGTACGCGTGAGGACACTGTGGAAGCAGACGGACGGAGAGATCGACCCGGAGCCCCTCCATGCCCCAACACCAGTTCACCTACCATGGATTCCCCTGCAGGAAGAACCATCATCTGCAGGGGTGACTCACGAATTGGTGCGTATGTCAACACAAGCGGTAGGCACCCCCTCCACCCTTGTGTTTACTAAAGATGTCTTTTTTTTCTAGGTCAAGAAGGATGGGACCATGTCATGTGCCAGGGTGCGTGTGTTCCAAGTAAAGAGCACGAACCGCCCTGAAGACAATGCCGATCAATACGAAGGTAATGTTCAACGATTGGGATGTGATGTTTTCTTCAATAGCAAACACTTGTACCCCACATCAAGACTAGAATGTTTCCAGAAACCAGAGCCTGTCCTGAAACACATTTTTATTGGCTGCTGACTTTTTCTGTTGTTATAGTGAGCCCCTCCTGGAAGTCGAAGTCTTTGTCCCACAGTCAGCCGTTCACAGAGCCCTCCAAGCGTCTGGAGATCGTGTCTGACTGTAAGTGGAGGAGCCTTGCCGACAGGAACCTGGTCCTTAGGATTGTGTGTGAACACATGGCCCAGGACCACCTCACCAACACCTTCTGGTTCAAAGGTTACCTCATCAAACCTGTGTCTCAGACCCTGAAGAATGACGGAGAGACCTGCTGCATCCACTACAAGGTACACATCTCTCAGGGTCCGCGCCCAGAAGGAGTCGAAGAGGAGAACTGTGAGGAAGAGGAATGGATGAGAGAGGAAGATGAAGAAACACAGATGGAGGAAGGGGAGGTGGAGGAGCCAAGAGATGATGTTGAGGAAGGACAGAGCGTGAAGAAGGTGGGGGAGAAGCATATCACGAAGGAGAACATGACTGTGGTCAAAAGAATGAGTCTGAAATGGAAGGGCCTGCCTTTCCTAAATGGTGTTTCTCCTGCTGGCCTCCTTACTGCCAATCTTAAGCTAACATCCACCTCAGACCAGGAACTTGTCACGGTAGGCATTATAAATATCTAGTGTAACCTACACTGTTTGTGCAAAATGTCAAAGGAGACCTTCAGGCTTTTGCTAAAGCCATTTTCCTACTCTGTTTGTTTGAAGTGGCATCCTATTCCCCTTTTCAGTGCCTAAGCTTCTGTTGAGACGTAGTGCAGTGTATGGGGAATAGGCAGCCAATTGGAATTACCTCTGAGAAGAGAATACTCATGTTCCATTGCACTTTACTGTTTGTCCTTTTGTATCTACAGGTGAATGGCAGGTCCTACCCCCATGCCAAAATACAACTGGGCAGGATGGGAGCTATTCACCCGGCCAACCGTCTCGCTGCCTACCTTACTGAAAGGTTACGGTGGCCCGTTGGTCTGGAGACGTCTATGTCATCACATGAAAACCCCTCAGCAACCGCTGAAGATTTTGAAGGTTTAACGAATACAAGTTCCTCCATGGAACAACCAGGCCAATTGGCAGCCAGTCTTACCACCAGTGTCGCCACGGTGACCACCACCAGTGTCGCCACGGTGACCACCACCAGTGTTTCCTCTGACACTCCAGTTGCTGCTAGCCCCAAGTCTATTGGTGAGAATTTTGTTGTTGTTGTGTTATTGTGTTTGTTTCGAGCTTACATGGAACAATAGTGGTATTTAAGCAATAATGTCTGAGCTGGTGTGGTATTTTCAGGCAAAATGGCTTGATGTGGTTATATTGTCCATATACCACAACCCCCAGAGGTGCCTCATTGTTATTACATACCATTTTAAATGCAATTAAAACAGTCATTTTTTACTTTTTGTCATACCAGTGAAATGTGCTCTTATATACTGCTCTTATGTGCTCTTATACACTGCTTTTAGCCAGAATTGGTCGTTTGAACCACCCAATTTGCTATATACCACACCCTCTCAGGCTTTATTGCTTAAATAGAACAGTTTTTCTTAGGCGTAAAACAAAAAAACTGAATACAGATAGCTGTGGTATATCGGCAGTGGGGCTGCACGATTTGGATAAAATATTGAATCGTGATTTCTTTGACAAATATTGCAATTACGGTTATGATTTGCGATTTTCAAACATAGGTGTAAACAGTGTAGATAATCTTACTTAAAAATAGAGATCATAGCCTACATAATGTGCTATTAAACTGAATAAAAATCAAGTTAAAGTTCAGTGTCTTCTATTTTACACTTATACCAATTTGAAGGTGCAGCCTGTGTCAAACTATTCGTTTAACTGCTCATTTAATGCAGTGGCGTTTGCTATGTTTGTGCCGTTGTCATAGCTGGTTAGGCAAAACTTCTCAACCCTTGAGGTATATTTTCTCCCATATTAAGTATGGTTTAAAGGCACCGACATTGAATCCAAAACTTTAAATAATCATGCTGTTTCGTAGGCTATGTGGGACAATGTCTTGGTGCCACTTACTAGCTTGAAGCAGATGACTTCTGTAGCAGTTGCAGTGTTAACTCAAACTAACATTGAAAGGCCATCAAGTATTTAAACAAAAATACCTACAGCAGCCACAAGAAAACTATTACGGACGTACGATGCATGGCCCTTGCCTCACATGAAGCGCATCTCATTAAAAACTTTTTGGGTGCTGAAAATCGCGTAAGTTGGCGATTTGGATATTGCACATGTCGATATCGCAAATTCGATTATAATTCGATAAATCGTGCAGCCCTTATTGGCAGTATGCCTCAGATGCCAGTGGTCCCTTTTGTGTTTTGTGTTTTTGTCATTTGTCTGATATACACCCTTTCATTTTAAATGTTTATAATTTATTTTTTCCTTTTTGAAACTACTGTCTAATTTGATTTAAAATGTAAATTTTTTAAAACCTTTTTTTTTTTTTTTACTTTGATGCATTAATCTTCTTCCCTCCAGGGCAATTTAAAATCCTTAGTTCATAGCAGAATAATATTGATAGCATGTTCACACACATCAATCAGCAAAGCTCGATCCGTTGAATTTCTGCCTACATCTCTGCTCCACAGTAACTCACCTGCCGCAGGCGGGGGAGGACTTCACATATTTTGTGGAGAAACAGATTAGCTCTTCACAGCAGAAGCTTCCCCTCACTAGTGATCCTTCCAAGTCATTGGGCAGTATCCTGCAGCCCGAAATGCCCTCTACCCCTCTCTCTACCTCTCTGGTAGAGGCAGCCTCGAGTAGATCGTCCTCTGACACTTCCTCCACAGGTACAGCCAGCCCTGACACATCCCATCTATTTATGTGGTGGACAAACCTTCTGCAAGTTTTGATCTAATTGCCTGATGCATTCATAATGTCTGTCAGCGATAGGGCTGCATGATTTGAATACAATATTTAATCACATTATTTTGTCAAATATTACTATGAATTGCAATATTCCAGCACTTGGGTGTAAACAACTGAATACATTTTCCGGCTGAGTTTTTTTGAAAAACTTATAACAGATTTAAAGGAGCAGCCAGTGTCCAAGGCATTGTAGCACATACTTATTCACTGCGTTGCCATTTGCTATGTTTGCACATTTGGCTGACCGCCACTGGCATGCCACAATTTCAATGGAGCATCTTCATTAAAAAAATGATGGCGGGCAGACGAGGAGGGCCATCGGCTCATATGACGCACCGTCTTATTCAGCTTCAATTGGGCCGATAATTGCACAAGTTGGCAATTTGGATATTGTACCTGTTATCGTGCAGCACCAGTCGGTGGTTGTGACCCCCAATTCACAATCATTAGTGGTAACGTTGCTCTGTGTGTGCCGTCACATCGCACCGTATACCAAGCCTCTGCTTAACCCTTTCGATCCCAACCTCGGTTGGCGTGTGCCGTTTCATTCCGCACAATGTTTCTGTCTTCTTGTGGTTCATGGTTTCCCCCATTGTATTTCCCACCACGTTTCCAACACATTTCTTTGTCTTTTCAGGTGATGATGGGTCTTCTCGCAAGGCCTTCCCCTGTACTGCAAGGGTCATCAGGATCCCAGCCCCCAGTACCACCGTCAGAATTCAGTGCCCGCCTCCCCCTCCCTCCCCGAACCTGTCCAGCCCGCTGACCTCTCCCAGGACGGGGCAGAGGGTGGTGCTACAGCAGGTACGGAGCACCTCTGGGGCCACACTGTTCCGGAACCCCAGCGGGCAGCTCATCCAGCTGGTGCCCCTCAGCCAACTGCAGGCCCTCAACCCCAACCTTGTCATGCGCAACACGGGTGGGTGAACGTGATTCTCGCTCACAGTTTACAGAATTTGTTCAATTACTGATATTCTGAGAAAAAAAAACAACAAAAAACGAATGTGCAGGTTGATCTTTGTTCCACCCGATTGAGGCTTGGCCAGAAGTAGAGACTACTATGAGAAGAACGTGTGACAGTATCAGATTATTTTACAATGTGCATTACTACTTGCAGTTTGGGACAGCTAGGATATTAACATTTAGAGATGACATCCAAAAAGTACACACATCTACAGTTACAGTTTATGTACACACATCTACATAAAATAGATTTCGGTTGCCCCTCTCTGAGCCCATGGGCCACCGCCTTGCCCCACCGCAGCTAAAGGGTCCTAGTAAAATATGTATTACTGGCTCCTGGTGCACTAGACCCGACCCAGGGGCGGAGTTGTAATCCACAGGGCGTGGACCTCCAGTGCCGTGCTGTGGGCATGTTGCCAATATCGAATCCTTTTGTCTTAGGATTGGATATACAATACAGCTTTTTACAAGACCATAAATAGATATGTCCGCTTCAGATTTTGCAAATTTCTGCAGAGGAATTCCCTTTTTTGTCTGTGTTTTATTTAGTTTAACATTGAAACATTTTGTCTTTTCAGGTGGGATGATCAGTTTAACAACGCCTGCGTGCTTGGCTTCAGGGTCGACAGCCGCCGTAACCTGTTCCCCCTCCACCACTTCCCTCGCTGCACCGCCAAGCAAGGGGCTGGTTAGCATGGCTTCCACGATCACCAGCGCCCCCCTTCTCTCTGTCAGTCTCCCAAAGCTTCCGACCAGCACCACCTACACCGCCATCGCACCTAAAGCCACCCCTCACCAGGTCACTGCGTCCCTGCCTGGCTCCAAGTTGTTCCACGCCAGCACCATTAGTCTGTCACCCACTGAGACAAATGGGGAGACGTACAGCTTGAAGATAGTTCCTCAGACAGGCAACAAGGAGCCCATCATCATCAAGTGTCCTAAGGTGCCAACCCAGCCAACCCAGGGTCCGTCCAAGGTGCTGCCTGTAGTAGGGGGCTTAACTGTTTTGGAGCCTTCTCCCAAATTCACAGTAATTACTGTAATATCGCCCACAAAGAATGTTCCAGACACTGGTGTCAAAGCCGACAGTGTCTCCACAGTGGACACCGGTGTAGATCCTAAGGTCACTTCTGATGTATATAGTTGGATGCTGCCTCGTCAGAAATCCACGCCAACTCCTACAACCGCCAAACCCCCTATGTCCGTAAAAGCCCCAATAAGCCACCAGTTTAAATTCATCAAGTCCAACGCCGTCACAGCGGTCCCCAAGACCCAGTCTGAGGTAGTTCGAGTGCTGCAGCCTATCCCGAAACTTGTCAATCCACCATTAAGCCCGGTTAAAAAGACAGCTGTCAAAGCTAACACCATCTTGAAAACGGACTTGAATGTTAACACACCTAAGGTGGTTGGGGTCCATCATCCCCTCCAGATGTGCACTAGACCACAGAAGAAGAAGGAGCTGGAGGCGTTGGACATGACGGAGGATGAGGACGACTCTGATAGCACAGACAGGGAAACGAATGAGAAGACCGACAACTCATCTGACGACACAGATTCATCTGATTCCATTGTTAATAAAGAGGCTCTCATTGATGTCATCAATGTAAGAACTCTCAGCTTTATGCAGCACAAGTCTGTCTTCTGATTCAGTCACTTAAATCTTATTCATCTAAAAAGCCTAAATGGTAGTCTATTTATTTGTGTGTCCTACAGTCGAGTTCTGTACTTAAACTGCAGCTCTACGGTCCCCTTATGTTTTAATATTGTATTCCATAGTTTTCAGTAGTTTGATATTGACTCATGATGGAGCTTCTTCCTGTTGTGTTCTGCAGAAGCAGTTGCAACACAACGTTTTGGAGAGGAATCGGCGCCACGAGTTACAGGAACGATTTAATCGACTGAGGGACTCACTGCAAATGGACCAAAAAGCTTCTAAAATTTCAATCCTTGAAAATGTAAGTTCCTTAAAGGGATGGTTACAATTATTTAAAATGTTTTGCATACATTACAATTTGAGGTATTTATGTTGTTGTTCAATCCAAAGCTTTTTTCCTCCTTCAGTTAAGGTGGGTTTTCGAAACTGCACTGTATTCTCTATCTAATGCCCTACTAACCAGAGTACTGTGGCACTACAAAGGGAAATGGGGTGACATTTGGGAGTTGTGTGACTGATCAGATCAATGCTTTAGCTTTGTTTTGTTGAAGCACCCATTGTTGATAGATAACAAGTCAACTCTGTCATTTTACCAGGCAAAGGAGAAGATTGAGGATCTGACAAAGAGAAGTAGAAATGAGGAGAAGCTAAAAGAATCACTGACACTGAAGAGAGACGCTCATCTCAAAAAGATGTCCCATTTAACTGGTAATAAGGGAAATTAAATATGAACCTTCTCCTTGACTGTTAATTGTTTGCTTTTCTTCTAACGTCAAAATAACATTCTGTGTTCTGTGTTTGTGACAACTAACGTTAAATGGGCTTTATAAATACATGTGCTGTTATATGAAAAGTAATTATTCCTCCATATGGATGTGTTAATATTCACTTATACCCATTTGACAGATAAAGGTAAAACAATTTAAGAAGTTACATTGAAAGATTATACACTGCTCAAAAAAATTACACACTCACGGACTCTGGCCACATGAGGCCAGGCATTGACGATGGGTCTGAGGATTTCATCCCAGTACCTAACAGCAGTCAGGGTATCGTTGGCTAGCACGTGGAGGTCTGTGCAACCCTCCAAGGATATGCCTCCCCAGACCATCACTGACCCACCGCCAAACCGGTCATGCCGGATGATGTTGCAGGCAGCATAATGTTCACCACGGCGTCTCCAGACTCTTTCACGTTTGTCACATTTGCTCAGTGTGAACCTGCTCTCATCTGTGAAAAGAACAGGGCACCAATGGCAGACCTGCCGCCAGAGAACGCCAATTCTGGTGTTCTCTGGCGAAAGCTCATTGAGCTGCACAGTGCTGGGCTGTGAGCTCAGGTCCCACTAGAGGATGTCGGGCCCACATGCCACCCTCATAGTCAGTTTCTGACAGTTTGGTCAGAAACATGCACACCAGTAGCCTGCTGGAGGTCATTTTGTAGGGCTCTGGCAGTGCTCCTCCTGTTCCTCCTTGCACAAAGGAGCAGATACCGGTCCTACTGCTGAGTTGATGCCCTTCTACGGTCCTGTCCAGCTGTCCTCGTGTAACGGCCCATCTCCTGGTATCTCCTCCATGCTCTTGAGACTGTACTGGGAGACACAGCAAACCTTCTTGCCACGGCACATATGGATGTGCCATCCTGGAGGAGCTGGACTACCTATGCAACCTGAATGGGCTGCAGGTACCACCTTATGCTACCAGTAATGACAAGGAAACTAGCAAAACACAAAACTAGAGATGTATCAGTCATGAAGGATAAGGAGAGAGCAATTGTCTGTGGCCACCACCTGCAAAACCTTTCCCTTTTTCGGGGTTGTCTTGCTGTTGCCTCTCCAATGCACCTGTTGTCACTTTCATTTGCACCAAAACAGGTGACATTGATTCACAATTGCTTATGATTCCTAACTGGACGTTGATATCCCTGAAGTTTAATTGACTTGGGTGTTATTAGATTAGATTAAACTTTATTGTCATTGAACAAGTACAAGTATAGTATAATGAAATGCAGTTAGCATCCAACCAGAAGTTATACTGTGATTACATGTTCCCTTAATTTTTTTGAGCAGTGTACTTTGCAATTTATTCTTCAAAAATCAACAGAAACATAACAGAATTACACCCCTAGCTTCAATATCTTTTGTTGCCCTTATGGCTGAAGTAACTTAATGTAGCCATTTTTGTAACTATGTATCAGTCTTTTATATGGACTGGGAGGAATATTTGCCCATTCTTCACAGTACCGCTTCAACTGTGTCATGTTTGAGGGCTTTCTTTCGTGCACGGCCCACTTCATGTTCCCCCATCGCATGAAATCCATGGTTGACTCAACGATGACAAGTTGGCTTAGCCCTGAGGCAGCAAATCATAATGCCACTGCCTCCATGCTTTACATTTGGTATGAGGTTTTTCTGTTCAAAGGCTCTCTTTCATTTTTGTCAAACATGGCGTCTGGCATAATGGACAAACAACTCTACCTTTGACTCATCTGTCCAGAGCACATTGTCCCAGTAGTTTTGGTCTTTACCCAGGTGTTATTAGCAAACATCAGTCGTGGCCTGACATTTGTTTTGAGAGCAGAGGCTTCTTCCTTTTTGACCTCCTTTCTGACCTCCCATGTAAGTATGTGCAGTTATGGGCTTTGACATGGGATGACTGTGGGAAGAGAGGCCTGTAGACCCTTGATGTTACCCTGGGGTTCTTCAGTCAAATCTTGGGCTGAATTTTCTGGTACGGCCTGTCCTATCTAGATTGCCAGTTGCCTGGAATTTTCTCCATTACTTGGTAATCAGTCGGACAGTGGAATGAAGTACTTTGAAATGCCGTTGTTACCCTTCCCAGAGTGGTGAGCATCAGTAATCTTTCTTCTAAGGTACTAAGATAGGTTGTTAGATCTTGGCGTGGTGTTACCACGCACCCATATGTTTAAGACCAAAATAGAACATGTATCTCATCTTTATGGGAAGCTGGAACCACCAAAGTTACTCTCTTAAGGATTTTCTTTAAGCATTTCCACATGGTGTGGTGCACCTGATTTAAATGTTTTGTAAATGATTTGTATTGTAATTGCATAAATGATTTCAAATTGTATTTTCTGCGGTTTGCTAAATTGGGTTACTGTTATCAATAAATGTGGTTGCAATTTAGCTGAAATATCCATGTGTCCAAATATGTCAAGAAAAAAGACTTTCCATAAAGTATACTTTATCACATGACTGTAAATGCTATGATTGTTTGTACATTCAACTGAAAAATCTTCTCCACAGGAGCGTCGGAGGAACAGATCCTGAGGAACATTCAGTATGTTTCCCAAGAGAAGATCAAGACGCTTCACAGAAAATCTGAGAATTTAGGGACCAAAGTTTCATCTGCTGTCTCATCCCCCTCTGTTGACACCACCTGCATCGAGTCTGAGCCAAAACCAAGACCAAGTCCACCAGCTTGTGCCCTCTCAAAGGACAACACCAAGGAGACCCAGGAGATGGACAGGGAGGAGGTGATGGAGGTGGTGGACCTTTGTGAGGACACACAGGATGTGATAGAGGTGGTGGACCTTCTGGAAGACAGAGAGGAGGTGATGGAGGTGGTTGACCTTCGGGAGGACCCGGAGGAGGAGGAGAAAACGGACAACTCCTCGGACGAGACTGAGGATTCTGAGGATGACAATCACAAAAACAAAGCTAAAGGGGATGTCATCAACATCAGTGTAGGAGACATTATCATTTTTTATAACCCACAGCTGGGCTTTTGTTGATTTAAATGTTCTGTTACAATCATGTTTTTTGTGTTTTCAATTTGGACTTGTCTTTCAGGATGTTGAAGAAAGCTCAGTACAGGAGATGGCTGTAGACATTGAGACTGTGGAGGACAAAACACACGAGAGCATCACTCCACAGATAGAGGCAAATGTCACAAAGGAAGTGGAAGGAGCAGCGGTGCCCAAATTTAAAGTATGTTTTTGTCCTCCCTGTGGAATTACAAAACCATGAACAAACATTTATGCTCTTCCCAAACTATAGTTCTGCTGTGATTTCAGTGTCCATTGCTGTAATATGCAATGTTGTTTGTTCTATTTTGCCATTAGAACTGGGACCGATATTTGAGAAATCGTGGCGTTGAGCTTCGGAAGAGTTTGAAAGCCCTGAAGGAGACTTTGGTCCTTGATGAACCAGCACCTATTGATGAGGTCGTCCTCGGGCAGGTAAGCCTGAATCCCCAATTTCACCCTTTCGCAATGTAGTGCACTACTTATTACCAAGGCCAACTGGGCCCTTTATACGTAAGAGACTGCATATGCGTCTTTCCACACACAGAGCAGCTCAAATTTTTTTTACAGTAATCTCCACAAACTGTTTTGAATGGTCAGAGTGGAAAACATATTCTAAAATCTTTTTGCAATCCACTGTGCCATGGCCATTTAAATCTTCATTAGTTCATACATTTTTTTTTTTTTTTTTTTTACAGTAATCTCCACAAACTGTTTTGAATGGTCAGAGTGGAAAACATATTCTAAAGTCTTTTTGCAATCCACTGTGCCATGGCCATTTAAATCTTCATTAGTTCATACATTTTTTAATACTCTGTAATGTTTCAGCAAAGTTAGTATAACTGACATTTGCTGATCTTGATTACCCCCTAGAACTGCATCAAGTAAACAACAAAAACTGGTCAGTAAATGTATTTCTGTTATTTAACAGGCTGGAAAACGAGTACATGACCTAAGAAACGAATGTGAGCTTCTGGAAAAACAGAAGAGTGTGCTGAACAAAGAGAAAACTGCTTTTATGAAGAAAATCACCCCAAAATCTGGTAATGACCTGCCATTTGGCTTTACTCTGTTTTCCCGTCTAGTCTCTTTTCCACGTAACACTGGTCTGTGTTCTGTTGACAGGAAAGAAATATGAGCTGATCCCTAAGAAGCTTCAGGACATTTCTACCAAACAGAAAAACATGGCCAACGGAAAGTGGAGCGAAGTGTCCCCACCCGCCCCCTCTTCATCGACCCCACCCGCCCCCTCTTCATCGACCCCACCCTCCGCCTCGTCATCGACCCCACCCGCCGCCTCGTCATCGACCCCACCCGCCCCCTCTTCATCGACCCCACCCGCCGCCTCGTCATCGACCCCATCCAATACAACCACCTCGACCAGTAGCACCAAGCTGCCCGATCCAAAATTCCCTACTCTAAAGCTGAAGGTCGTCTCCGCCCCTGTCCCCCCACAGCTGGCACCCCAACAATCCAAAATGAGTCCCATTACAACCCCGCCCACCAAGAAACCGGCCGCGAGATGGCGTCCATTAAGTGAAAGGACCAGACCTAACATCTTGTCCCGTAGGAAACCACAGCCTCCCCCAGGTGAGCCCCACTCTTTAACCATGTTACTGTCCATCTGCACGGCGTGGGCCAGGCCGGCCTCAGACACTGACATCCCTTGGGACAAAATTACACTTTGTCAATCTGTTTTTTCCCCCAGCAGATCTTCCACGTGTTAATTCTGGGTTCCTCCCTCCTCAAATGCTGTCTATAGTGGGCGGAGTTGTTCCATGTCAGCAGGTGATAACCATGAGCCCACTGCACCCCCCTGGCTCTCTGCTGCCGGTCGGACGGGTCACTGGGATGGAAATGCAGCAGTCCCTGACACCAGGTAGGCTGGCAGTGACTCCAGGCTCGCCGACTCGACTCGGTCGCATGGAAACGGGTCGACAGTTTGATTCTGATGCTTCTTCGATGTCTTGCTTCTTTTTTAGGTGTCGCTTCAGTCACCATCAGTATTCCCTCAATGTCGCAGCCCATTTCTCTCACTCCACCTAGTAATGTCCACAACAGAGGAGGTGACTTTTAATATTGGCTTTTACCGCTTCAGTCTCGAAGTCTTTGAATGTGAACCGGTTTGCTGAATGTGTAGCCGTTGAGAATCAACAACATGCCTTTTTGTTTCTTGTTTTTTTAGTTCCTCACATCGCCAATGTGATTTCACTGGTCAACGTCCCACCTGTCCAGGCTGTTCCAGGTGTGTCAGGGGGCCCTCAGAGGAGGCTGTCCCCAGTGAAGGGTAGGGGCTCTAGGCTGGAACAAGGGAAGGTGCTGGAGAAGCAGAGTAGAGCTGTAGAGATCAATACGGGTTCCACCCATGAATCGGAGGATGAAGAAGGCGGTGAAGACGACACTCTAAAGTCTCTCCTCAGTGAGATAGTCTTCCTCAACCAACTGACCAATGACAGCAACAGCGGCCCAGGAGGTCCTGCAGTGGTAAACTGCACACCACTGACTGAGCCTGTGGAGGCAGGCACAGACAGGGAAACCTCACCACATCCGGAGAAGGAGGTCATCAGAGACGGGGACGATGAGCGCTCCCTCAGCCCTTTGTTCTTAAGACTGGATGAGGACCTCCTTGGGCCTAAAGAGGGGAAGGGGCCAGATGAGGTGGCCGTCAAAGGCCTGCCACAACCCCAGGACCTGAAAGTTTGTCTCGGAGCTCACCTGAAACCATCTGAAGGATCAGGTGCTTCTGCAGCTGTCAACGGGCACAGTCCACAACTACAAGGTCTAGCATGTGCTGCAAAAGGCCAAGGCGGTGCCCTGACCCCGCCCCCACTTCTGCAGATGAAGGTTGGGGGCGGGACGAAGGTGATTGAGTCCAATGAGAAGCCTGTGGATACCCTGGCCCCGCCCCCACTAGTGCAGATGCGGCCCATGCCGAGACTAACCCCTCTTGGACTAAAGAGCAACTCTCCGATGTAGAACTACACACTAACTTACTTAGGCCCGGTTCTGCGTTGTAGCCATATCTACTCAACATACTTTCAAATGGGTTGTATTTGTTGGGCACTAAACGGACAAAAAAGAAAATAAGAAACACTTGTTTTTTTGCTTTCGATTTGCCCTAATAAATATGACCCATATGTGGCTCAACCACTCGGGCCTTCTCTAACACCTGTTTTGCACACCAGTTTCGTTGTAAATGGGGCACTACCTAATGTGCCTGTTGTAAACCCAAAGACGTTTCTATGTGTATATACTGTGTATTGACTTGTAATATGTAAAGGTAAACGCTGACATGATACTGTTCTAACTGTTGGAGGTTTTTCTGTTTGAAACTCAGAACAAGTACTGATCTGAAATCTGCTTTGCCTCTCTAGATAACCGTTGATAAGCTTACGAGGATGTGATAGTGGATCAGTACACTTACTCAAAAACACTTTTTTTGAACACTGGCCCTGATCTGTTGTTTTCTTTCCCTTTGTTTTAAAGAGGAGAAGCAAGGAATATTCCATAGTAATAAGGTGCCAGGAACTCATCATTTACGGGTGTGCAGTAGTTCTGCCTTGCACATGTTTTTTCCTGTCAGAGAGGACTGAGTTGGAGCTACAGATGCTGTTTGCGTTCATATTACTATAACCGAACTGTTGTGTGTTTATGACATTTTCAGAGGCCCTGTCTCCATATTGGAGGATGGGGAATCTATATCTTCATGTTTGTAATGTAAGTTCTTGGTTGTACTTTATTAGGTCTTTAAGATTGAGGAACAAAAAGGTGTATTTGTGTGGCACACTACTATACTACCTAACCACTCAGTGTGTCCCACAGACAAACATATCTCCACATAGGAAAATCCTGATGAACAGTGTCATAATAGGTCCCTGTAGGACGAGTACATCATTGAGTCGGCTTGTGACCTTTCTAAGAGCAGCTTTACCTGTTCAGTGATGTAGTTCTTAATCAGACCCTGACATTTACTATACAATAGGAGTAGAACTGACAGGTGTTCCCAATGACGAACGGTTCCCTTTCATAATAAGGCCCTGGTCAAAGTGAATAGGGTGCCATTACAGAGAACGCATGTATACAAGGTGGTGTTGAGGGAAATGTGTCATGGCTGTAATAATGTTTTATGCTGCTAAGAGGTGAAGCTTGAATAATTAAATGCCAACCCTCTTGTTAAACTGCATCAAGACTGTTTGTAAGCATGCAAGAAGCGAAGTGTAGATTTCAGGATGTTTTCAAAACATTTTTATAACAATATGCTATGTAAATAGACTTTCCCACTTTTAAGACTATGGTTGTAGTTTTTTGAAAATGTAGTCTTTCTGTAAAGAGCATTTTCTTATTTTTATATGGTGTCAATAACCATTTGTTTAGAATGTTGGCATAAGAGAAGGGTCACACCTTTAAATAAAATGTAATATTGAATATGGGCTGCCTAGATACACATTTCTGACAGTTGCTTTGTTGTAGGGCTTAATTATGTTACCTTAAAGATTAAGCAAGAGGGGTCTCCAGCGTGGCTCAGCAGTCAAAGACAATGCATTGCAGTGCTGAGTAGTCCACAGAATGTACATGGGTAACTGTACAAGCTATCTTCACAGGAATATCGTGACAGAATGTACATGGGTAACTGTACAAGCTATTTTCACAGGAAAATCGTGACTATGTGCATGGGTAACTGTACAAGCTATCTTCACAGGAATATCATGATAGAATGTGTATGGGTAACTGTTACAAGCTATCTTCACAGGAATATTGTGACAGAATGTGCATGGGTAATTGGTAACGGACTATTAAGGTGGTGAGGGCTCTTGTTTGTTTCATTTGCCCTTTTTGAAGATGTCGACAGAGATCTGACATTTTCTTAACTGTCCCATGAGACTAAATGGCAAACTAACAAGCTTATCCATGACCTGATAATGTCTTGATTTCCCATGTGAAATTCATAGCAATGACTGTGTCCACAATGGCGCCCAGTTTATTTTGTAGTGCAATATTTTCAACCAAAGCCCTATGGGACCTGGTCGAATGAACTTTAAATGCACTTTAAAGCAAATGGGGTGGCATTTTGGAGGTAGCCATGATTTTTTTCTTCAGGTATAATATGATGCCGTAGTGTGATACCCAGCTGTGAACTAAGTTGCAGAACTCTGAAGAGGTTATCTCAAATACAGCCGCATTCTTCAGGGGTAAGTGTTTTTCAAAACTCAACCCACTTGAAATGCAGTTCTGTAACTGCTAGTTTGTGTCAGTTGAAGTAGTTAAAGTATTTATTTTCAATTTTGTCTAAGAAGTTTGCTAATTTAATCTTTATGAATTTCCTACTTGTTGCTACTGTAGCTTGTGATATCAGCGGCACTTATTCATTTCTGACTTAATCCAATTTGTAACATAGCATGTGCTTAATATTCTGGAATGCATCTAACTGTCAAGAATTCTAGCACTGTGGCGGTACATTTCAAGCAGTAGACTACAGCAAGTATAACATTGACTTTTGGTACAAATCCGCTACTTTGATCACCGAAGCAAACTAGACAAAATCTGTGTATTTAATCTTCTGCTATTCACGTATGGAATCAGAACAAATATATCTTCTACCAATGTAAAATAAATCAAAATGTGATGGGTGTGCATTTTTTCCATTTCACTTGCACAAGGAATGAAATAAGTGGGAATAATATATTTTTTGTTTTGGGGGAACAACATTTGTTTTTTTCACCTTGTTGCATCAGGGATTAGAACTAGCAGCTTTTTGGTTACTGGCCAAATATGCTAACCACTAGGATACAGTTGTTTGAGGAACCACTCCAGTGGGTTTTCTTCCTAACTTTTTAAAACAACCCCCATTTTGAACACTTTTCCAATAAAAAAGACAAAACCATACATCATTTGAAATCTTCCTTAGAGATCTTATTTCACATTGGAATGGCAGAATATTTATCACAACTTCTTTAAATACCTAATGCAAATTCTGCATGTAAATGAAAGCATGTGATTTCTTCTCAAAAACGTGATATTATGTACTACTAGGTATTTCTGTGTAATGACTTTTCATTATTAACACAAGATTTGAGTGATTACTTGTAATTGTTTGCTCTGACAGATGTATTACATTATCAATTGATACAGGAACTCTTGAAAGAAACATGCCTCAAAAGAACAACTCCCTCAGCGGGTTACGTCGAAGAAACAACACGTTGTCGGTCATCGAAGACCTTTCCCTGCCCTTAGTCCCCTTCGAGGACTGTAGCTTAAACCGTAACTATGCTGCCACTGTCATTCCCCCATTCTACCATACCCTCTCACTCCTTGGTATTTTCGGAAACTTTTGTACCCTGGTGACCTGTTTGAAACCATCTCGGCGGTGGAGTATTGGCTCCATCGGAGTGCTGAACCTGGCTCTGTGTGACCTTGCCTACCTGGTCTCCATCCCGCCCAAGGCGATCTATGTGGGTGACAACTACGACTGGGGCATGGGACATTCACTGTGCATCCTGAGTAATGTACTCCACTTTATAGGTCTGACCTCCAGCACCATGTTTATCTGCGCTATCAGCACAGACCGCTTCCTGGCTATAGTTTTTCCATTAGAGTCCCGGATGGTCCGCACCCGGCGCAACGCTTCCCTGGTCTCCCTGCTCCTGTGGGCCATTACTGCCCTGCTGATTTACATCAGTTATCCAAACATCAACTACTGGGAGCGCAAGGACGGCGTCCGCTACTGTGGAACTGTGGTGACCTCGAGATACAAGTCCACCACAGCTACTTACAATCTGTTGTCCTACTACTCTGTGCAAGTGTCAGTTCCCTTGCTCCTCATCATCCCTTCCTATGTAAAGATTATAGCAAGGATGAGGCAGTCACGACAGCAGTGGGCTGCAGGCAAAATTCAGGGCCGTGACAAGGCCATCTGGCTGATTGCAGTTTTCATAGCTAATTTCCTGGTGTGCTGGGTACCAGGGCAGTTGCTACATATTATAGCTTGCATCTACTTCTTCACCCAGTATGACTACACTCATAAGTGTAGGGTGGCCAATGTGGTGAACCTTCTAGTGGAGTCATCCCAGTTACTCTACTGCCTCAACGCTACACTGGATCCAATGATTTTCCACATCCAAGAGGGGCTTGGGGAGCTGATTAGTAAGGCACTAGGTTGTACAGTCTGTTGGTGGAGAAAGTATGCTTGGAGTGGAAGGAAACATTTTGGAGGACCCCCTTCAGTGAGCGTAGTCAAACTTTGAGCTGAGAGGTAGATATACATTAATGATATAGTACTTTCAGATGGTTTTGGGTTGATTTCTGCTGTTTGTGATATACAGATAAAATGTAGGCAAGACTGGTGTCTGAATTTTAATGTCAATTGCCACACAGCCATGCAATATTTCAAATAAAATAAAGCTGTTAAGAGCTTTTCTCAGTGTGATGATTGTACATGATTAATAAAAGCTTTGGATATAACAAAATAAATAAGGTTTGGAAATTAGACTGTTTTATTTACAATGTGTTTTTTCAGTTTTCAAATTTTAATTAAGGTGCCATTCCCCATTATTTTCTTTTGAATATTCCATGGAAAGTCTGAACTAAATTTTAGGTGGACGGTGGAGGATAGGACTTGGCAAAAGACAAGACACGTAAGGTGAAAAGGGACAAAATTCAACCACTTGAGGACGACATTGACTTACGGGCTCAGCGCTGTGTCAGATGCCTGGTCCGTCACTGTAATCAAAACAAAACCGCTGTCAAATGGTGGTTGAATGCCTGTGCTACTAACTAGGGTAACGTTATGGGATTACTACTGTAGCTTTAGGTTTGCCTGACAGCTTTGATCAGGCAGTCGTAGTTAAAGCTTCTGAACAACGGGAACATTATATAAGGACGTTAAGGACATCTAGCTAGCTGTCATTCAAACACAATGGAATAACTAGAAAACAATGCTGCGGCAAGCTAGCTAAGTTTTTTCAGTGGCAATGCTAAACGAGAATTTTTGAGCATACCAAGGTAGCTAACATGCTAATTGTTTTAAATGACAAGCTATGAAGCCAATAGCACTGGGCACATTCAACATTTAACTAGTCTATTTTTCTTCTCCATGTGGGGACGCAAGAGACAGCAGGGACGTTGTTGGTTGAAAGCTTGGCTAGATAGCTGAACTACTGGTAGCGACAAAAATGTGCTGAATGTCCAGTTTCCCAGTTGACAGTTCTCTTCGAGGATACTGACCAACGGTCTTCTGCGACCCAACCATCGAAGTAACTTCTACAGTACTGTTGACAATCGACACGGACATGTTCCCCCAAATGCATCTCCTGGAGAGCCTCCATGCAAAGACGGATAATGCGTAAAGCCTGGCTAGGCAGTTACAGCTAGGCATGACATGAACGGGAATCGCACACACGCCGATTGCCGACAGAACACGCTACACAACACACCGAACCAGAAGAAAGCATGACAGCACATTCGTTTATTCGTTTATTTTATCTAGATATGTATTTATTTATTTTCTTAAACAGGAAATCGTTTTGTCTGGCTATCAACACAGGTTTCCAGATTTCCATGTACTAATTCAACCGATTTCTGAGATCAGACAGAATTTAGATTTCAAGATGACCGTGGAAGGATCCACAATAAAGAATAGGATAAAAAATCTGCTCCGCTCGCCGTCTATCAAATTGAGAAGGAATAAAGCGCTTAACAACAAAGAGAATCTCAGTAACAAGGTATGTAAGGTTAACTATCTGGCATGCATTGGTCCATTTACAGCATACTATTATAATACAGATTAAACCTTACGAGCAGGCGGTCAAATCTACCGGTAAAATAACGTGCACGGTACATTCTCACAGTGAAAATAATTCTGTTTTGTGTTAGTATAATATGCCTTACAAGTATGAATGGAGAGGGAACTAGATGTTTATTCTTTAAGTCCAGGCACATTACATATTTGGGGAAGTGTTTGATCACAAACCAGAATCATATGTTCTAGGGCATTTCATGCATGATTCAGGCATATTTTCCCTGCACCAGTAACCCCATGAAGGTTGCTCATAGAACAGCTTCGTTCCTCATATTCTACGTAGTTCATGCTTGCAACCAACTCAATGTCTTAAAGGTCTCTTACTCTGTGGAAGTAATTAATTACACATGTAGTGGTAGTAAGAGTTGTGATTCCTCCTTTTACATGAAGGCTACAAACTTTATTTTCTTTCACACAACGTACCTGACTAAACCGATTATGAATTGCTATGAATAATACCGTTAATTAAAATTATAACAAAGTACTTTACAACATACTTATATTGGCTATATCTCTATTTATGACTATAACACAGTACGTTAAAGCCAATGCGGCCTCGAATGTAATTGTGTCACAATAATTTCCCCTATCTTCCGTGAATCTCATTCACTGTATCCTGGCGCATTCCAGTCTGATTACCTGTTTACTTGTGTAGAAGTATCATGTAAAAACATAAACCAGTGCAGTGACTATACTGTACCTAACTGCTCCAACCCTATGGGTTCACTGACAAAGTAGTTTACTATACTCTCTAAAGTCTCAAAAGACATGGCGGTGTCTAGCATAGTCAAAATTCTTCTACAACTCACACTTCTGCGTTTGTAACACAGGTTATAATGGAGTAACAAGTGCCGAGCCATGCTGGACAGTCCTTTCTAGATTTCTGATTGTTAGATCAGCCATTCTTAAGCTGCTATTCACTTCTTGTTGCTCCCAATGTAAGCCTATAACAATGACTTCTCTGCTTTATAGTAAATTGCTGCACAATCTTCCATTTCAAAATAAACTCAGAGATTGTCGGCCGGTTATCATCATGTGTGCAATAAAGTCCCCTATCCCTTCCATTCTCTATTTTTCTCTTGTAATATATACATAATAATATTGTTTATTATTGTTTGACATTGAAAGGTTTACTCTGACAAAATGATTGTACTATTGTTAAAGGTCCAAATTCTGTAAATCGGTTACTCCCATGGCTTTCACATGTAGCCCTAGTATTCTTGACTGTTTCTCCTAGTGGGATTTAAGAGGTGTTTCTGTGCTCTGAAGAGACAAGTGCTCTGTTACACACTTAAAGTAGAGATGAACCAGATGTAATTATTAGGCTACCACTACTGTATTGGACTGATATTATGTAGAAGGCGGGGGAATGTTGGGATTCAGGGTTCAGTGAATATTTTATCTGAATGTAGGCTATATTTTCAAAACATTAGGTTTACCTTACTATCCGTGATAGTCAAAAATGCTTTTGGGGAAATGAAATAAGAAAATGGAAGCTTCTTCATCCTGTTGTTTGTGTTTTCTTGAGTAAATAATGAATAGTGATGAGTAGTTATCGTGTTGTTGTGATTTTGAACTGATTGTTAACTAAAGTGAGCTTCATTCATTTGAAGTCAAGCTGCTTATGTTTTCTTAGGCTGTAGGCTAATAAGAGGTGATTGGAAGCTTTTGCACTCAGCCGACCGCTAGTCTCGCGTAGAGACTTTAGCTCTCTGTGGAGTAGGGAATCAGACAAAGGAATAGGCCTACATGCTTTTGTTTGAATATGAGAGATGTAAAGTGTGGGTTTTCAAACTGTACTGAGGCTGAGTTTGCGGAGCTCTAAATGATTACCTCCCTGCCACCTTGAGACTTTAGTATTGTTACTAGTTGCACCCCAAATGACACTATTTTCCCTTGTGCACTTTTTTTTGGACCGTTCACCTTATTTCTCATTAAAGTAAGGATGTAGGGGGGATGTGATGCAAATTAGGACACATTAGGCTATGTATTACCAGGACACTTACAGCGAACATTGATGCAGCTGCAGTTTATTAAAATGAAGTCCATTACACTCAATAGGCTACTCATCAATATTAGTTTTGAACATGATGGAGAAACCGGTCTAATGCTTTGTACAAGGCTCATTAAAGTTCCTCCTATTATATATGTCGGCTATGTTTATGTTATAAATGTTGGCTCGACTATCCTTGGCTTGGAAGTGGAACTGTAAACCAAGAGCAGAAAGCACATTGTTCTAATCTCTATTTATGGAGGAATAGTCTATCTTACAAATTGTTTAACTTAAATATTCCTTCCACATTTCCCGTCTGGAAGCTTCAATCTCTGTAAGCAATGCCCCAACAATCTAGCCTATTTCTATTATCTAGCCTATATAGGCGGTTTTATGGTTATTTAGTCAATATAATTTTATGAATTTTTCTCACCAAATCATCGCAACTGAATTAGCCCAACACAAGTACTCTGTTCTTCCACCTCTTGTTTGTTGGCAACTCCCCTCAGTCCCGTCAAGGCTCTCTGTCCTGGCACCCTATGGCGAAACAAGCTGGGACAGCAGAGTCATCTTCTGCTACATGGTCTGAATCTTTACCACTTTCTTCCTTTGAAGAACAAAAACTCAAACTTGATTTTCTTCCAATTGAGAAAAATGTCTACGACTGATATTATGTGGTCGACCAAACTAGATATTTCAACATGAATACACTTAATGGTTGCTCTGTTTAAAAAGTAGTTAAAGCCCAGGAGAAGTAATCTATCAGGTTACAGCCTGGTTCTCTACTGCAACAGGCTTCACTGGACTCCAGTAGTTAGCCTGTAATAGCTTTTTTCCAGGGTTTGTTTATTGTGTGTTCTGTGTTCTTGGGTGGGGGGTTAAGATCAGTGGCTTTGGCTGTTCTGGCTTCTGGCTCTTGTGGGACACGCTGAAGAGGCAGGACACACTGAGAGGCATCTATTCATGAGGGATTTATCTGCTATCTATAATACGCTGTAGGCTGTGAAGGTGTAGACAGACTGAGGAATGTCGACAAGACAAATTTGACTTTCCTCTGACTGGAAGGCTCCTGTCCTGTGAAATGTCACTGCCGGTGAAGAAACGGTTGAAGCCCAGAAGAAGTGTAAGTGTCAGTGCAGTGTGAGGGCTTGTAAAGCCTTTGAGTATGGGCCGCTTTTCTCCTTCTTTTATAGGACCTTGTAACACGTGTTGTTGAATGATGCACATTTGTTGAGTCTGTGAAGAGGTTTCTTTCCTTTTGTGTTTTTTTAATGGGTTCATAAGACTGTCTGTATATTCACCTCTCCCTAACTATGGTTGTTCTGCAAACTTTCAATGAATGCCCTAAAGGATGTCAGATTTTCTTCAAATGATCTCCTGGTTCGGGGAATCCTACAACCAGAATAACATAAAAAACAGGGACATTTATTGAAACTATGGAATTTTTGCTGCCCTGCTTTTGAGACTCAGAATCTGTGGCATTTTGCAGCTGATCGTCTGGGAATATAGAGCAGTAGACCATTCATGATGCTCCTCCTTGTATTCCAGGCACAAACTGAACATACACACCCACACACACATTTAGAAAAATCTCACGCATTTGTCGCTTGTTCATAAATTATTCAACAACATTTGCTGCGAAAGTAATGTGTGTGTGTGTGTCCATTGGTTGTACTGTATCTCATAATATCTCTGCTGTTTATTTGTAAGGTAACATTGGAGAAGGTGCTGGGGATCACAGCATTTGGGAACCGTGCTTTGGCCTGCGACCCTCGCTCTGGACTGGTGGCCTACCCAGCTGGGTGAGTGACCCTGAGAACACCCAGTTCACACCAAAAACACACCCAACAACGGCACACCATTCATAACCACCGCTGGACAGAGCCAGATAGCCCAGTGGATGTATCAGTCTGAAGTGTCAGGTCATCATCCCCGCTCCGCACAGGGAATGGAGGCCAGTGTTTGGATGGTGGAGGTCTGTGGAGAGACATGGAAGTGGGCTCACGTTTTGCTGATTTTTATTTTCTATGAAACATCAGATTGCAGTGCAGTTTTCTGTACTGAACAGTAGAATAGGTTAGGAATGGAGTGGACTTTACCGTTTGCAAAAATGTAGTTGTTTAGTGCGAGCACAGGGCTAATTTTGTTATTGCCTATACGAACTTCACGAATGTGCCAATATTGGCCAATTGGATCTCGCTAGCTTGGCCTTGTCCAGCTTGTTTCCCATGTTCTGAGCACTTGCAGCCTCCCCTCAGAAACAACAGTGGTTATCTTGGTTTAGGGATTCAAATCCTTGACATTGCTGTAGACCATTAGGCCTATATTTTGTTTGCCAAGGACTGCGTATTGTTCGACTTCCCACATCTTGTCATTCTGCAGCTTGTTTTTTCAACTTCAAAGCAACTGTTGTTCAAAACCAAATAGAGCATGTGAGAGGACCCCTTACACAACTGGCTCAATAGACCTAAGCAGAGCACCGCTGAACTTTGTCTTCGAAACCGTTCAGGCAGCACACCGACGGAGCTGACGATCCCTCAGAGGGTGGTGCAGATTGGTTCAGTACTGGATGGATAGGAAGTCGGACAGGGTTTCCCTGTCTCATCGCACTCTAGTGAGAGGTCACAACTCAATATTGGATTCTACACTGCAAGTGGATTCTTAGAATGGGGAGAGAAAGGTGGACAGATGAATGAAGAATGCCTTCTCAGCTGTGACAAGGACCTGCGTGTATTGTATTTTTTCACCAGAAAACAGATCTTGCGGTATACAGACCTTGAAGTGCTCCGACGAAGATCGGAGGGGTCACTCGCTAATCAGACGCGTTCTGGAAAGGACTAGCTACATGGAGAGGCAGTATGCACTATGCTACACAAGGCATTGTTTTAACTCAAATTTGAGCCATTGCAAAACTGTTTAGTAGACAGACTGACTTTTCCCTATAACTGTTAGTCACACGGTTATATCATTTCACACATTTTTCTCCAAAGGGGGTAAGTCTGAAGAGAGGATAGGGTCTTAATTGCTTTAGCTAGACTCTGTTCCAAGTCCCACACTAGGGTTATTTACAGTGTTACAGACTTGTAAAGAGCCTTATACACTCATATTCTAACTAATATCCTGGTTCTGAACCATCAAAGGAGCCCGGTGTTTTGCTCATGCTGTGCATAAACACAGCTCTGACAACATCAGCTACAGTAGTATGTGCCGGAAGTCTCTGCCCCTTTATCACGTGCTTGGTAATCTCCTTAAGTCGTTACAGCCAGACTACACTGATGAGTGTACGGTCATATCACTTCCATTTTGGTTTTCAGGTTGCTTTTCATCTTGGGAGTTCAGAGGGTTGGAATAGTGACTGACATCTGGACACTTACCGGCCTTTATCTTCTCACATACGTTTGAAGTACAGTACTAACTCCTGCAGTAAGATGATACACCATATGCTTTTTCTTGACCTGGGAAGAGTGTAGACATGTCCCTTAATCCTTTAGCATGTTGAGAGAATGTGTTTTGTGGTTGTGGAACATTTATAGAGGCCTGTGTCATAAAAGCTGTTTAGTATTTCAGCCACATAAAATAATAATCTAAGTCAAAGTGAATTCATGTTGGTTGTTTTCACAACTTATAATTTCCTTAAAACCGGTCAAACTGATGTAATTTGGAAATGTTTCATGAAGGGATTTATTTAGGTTCCCACAGTCCCTGTCCGCAATGGGTTAAGATATGGTAATTAAATAATTTTCAGTCGGCATGGATGTACCAACAATTGCGTGAACTTTTAGTTTTTGGAAGCCTAAAATATAATAAACCTGTAGTCATTTTCTGATTATTGAGATTTTATGTTCCATTGTGTGGTCATTTTGGTGCAGTTGCTTCCTCTAAATGGAAGATTATGTTTGAGGTGTTGCATGTGTCATTGTTCCCAGTCCGCTGTTAAACCGTTGCTCACATTTGGTGAACATCACGGTGCCGTAACAGCGTTGGTCTAGTTAAGTGTGTGTATGCGTGTGACAGGCAGACTAACACCAGCAGAGCCTGCTCTCTTATGTATACAGTTAATCACATCATCACCACATGGTCACCACTTACTACTGAGCAGAGAGGAACAATGACAGCCCAGTCTATGATATTCCTGTTCTTCCCCCCAGGCTGCACAGTGTTTGACAGTTCCTTCAACCCAGACCATTGATTATAAATACAGTAGCCGTGCCACATAGCCTACTTCCTGGTAGTGTGAAGGGCTGGGGTAAGCCTGTATAGATTCCTGGTAGTGTGAAGGGC
>JACXGI010000690.1:0-26666 GCA_016801175.1 Esox masquinongy
GGGGGGATGAGGAGTTCATGGAGGGGGGGTGAGGAATCTGTAAATGTTTTTTGTTAAAATGTTATCTATGTCATTAAAACAGATATAAATGTAGAAATACATTAATTTGATGGAGATCAACTGTTCTAAGTACAAAACATGCAGTAAATGTCTCTACAAGCCCCAATTCACATTTACAGAACTTATAAAGAACTATGGGTGACATTCCAGATTTTGAATGTGTTGGGTGTAACTGGTAAGCTGGGTGATAGTTCCTGACGTTACTTGATGGGTCAATTCTGCTCATTTTGCTAATAAACCCCCTAAGTTGGGAGCCCCAAATCTACAGTCATGTTGCATTGACACTTCACCACAACTATGTAAGAGCACAATATTGGTATCCTCAGATGTCATAACCCTGAAAGTTCAAGAATGTGACAAGACGGCAGCCATTTCAGTCCGTCAGAGAGAAATAAATGTTTAACTGGAATTAATTGCAGTTCACCATTACAGTACACAAAGAGCAGGGAGCAATGGCACACAGAGAACAGAGAGAACACTGCAACACATTCTAGAACACCCACGGACGACAGCCACCACAGAAAATGCAATCCACATACAGACACGCATACACTCCTTCGCCCCCCCCCCCATTAAGACCAAGTTGTAGTGTGAGTGACAGGCAGAACCAGGGAGGACTATGGGTAGATTTGTGCTGCTGCTGCAGCCAGTGGCATGTAATTTCAGCCAGAGCACTTATAATTATCTCCTGTTTTCTTTGACCAAAATAAAACTTTCCAAAGACTAAAAACGCCCCAGTCGAAGAAAAGAGTGGTGAGTGACATCATGACCAAGTAATGGATTTTAAAGTGGCTCAGGTTTAGTTTGAGATTAAGCACTTGGTATTGCGATAAAAAATTAAACAACCACTCAATATCATACGGATGCAGTATGTGAAAAGGACAGATTTCTTGGTTACTATGAATTATTTTCCCTCAAATTTTAATTTTAGGCCGAATTGTTATGATTATTTAACCATATACAGTGACTTAAGAATTATTGGACCAAAGAAATTTATGAAAAGGGAGCAAAAAAGGTTATGGAAATTTACATTTTTGTTTATCAGCTAGATCTGACACTACAGATTTGACAAAACATTTTGGCATGAGCTTAATTTGGGCATGAGCTTGGTGTTCTGATAGACTCAGACCTCACATTTAACAGTCATATCAAAGCGGTCTCCAAAACAGCATTCTATCATCTAAAAAATATAGCCAGAATCAAAGGCTTGGTGTCCCAAAAAGACCAAGAGAAGCTCATCCATGCTTTTATCTCTAGTAGGGTTGACTACTGTAATGGCCTCTTAACTGGACTCAACTGAATGAGCTGCAGACTGTAAAACAGCTGCAGCTCATTCAGAATGTTAACCAGGACCAAGAGAACAGAGCACATCACTCCGGTTCTTAAATCTTTGCATTGGCTTCCAGTCAGTTACAGAAAAGATTTCAAAGTGGTGCTTTTAGTTTATAAATCTCTGAATGGTTTAGGACCCAAATACATTTCTGATATGTTTGAAGAATATAAACCGAGCAGGGCTCTTAGATCCATGAACACAGGTCAGCTAGTAGAGCCCAGAGTCCAAACTAAACATGGAGAAGCTGCGTTTTGCACTTATGCTGTACACAACTGGAATAAACTACCAGATGATCTTAGACGTGCCCCAAACGTATCAATTTTTAAATCGAGGTTAAAAATGCTTCTCTTTTCACGTGCCTATGACTGAGCACTTAAACTTAACCACACTGTTTAGCCTTATAGCTTCCTATGTTTTTATCCCATTTTTATTCTTTTTATATTTTCTTATTCTATTTTTTCTTATTATGATGTTTTCATTTGTTTTGATGTTTTCATTTGAGTATTTGTTTTTATGTTAGTGTATTTTTTTTATATTTTTTTCTTTTTCTTTGTAAAGCACATTGAATTGCTTCAATGTATGAATTGTGCTATATAAATAAACTTGCTTGCTTGCTTGCTAGTACCTTGTGCACCCTCTCCTAGCCAAGATAACATAACTGAGTCTTCTGATGTTAATGATATGGGATACCATTCAACAACGCCAATCCTTCAGAGTCCTTGTTCTTCAGTTGTAGTCTCCGCCTCAGTTCCCCCAACAGGTTATCAGTGGGGTTTAGGTCAGGGGACTGGGACCTCTGTTGGAAGGTCCAACAGCCAAGGCCACTGAATGGGGCAGCACAAAAGTCACTGTCTCACAGTTAGATGCCTTACTGTGGGACTCAAGTTCTAATCCTGTTCTGGATTACAGCAACTCACAATTGGTATGGCTGCCAGAGTGTGCCATCAAACCCTGCCAATTAATCCAGAATGGTGTGGCCCACTTGGAGTTCAGCCTTGTCAAGTTCACCAGTGTCACCCTGCTCCTCTGCACGCTCAAATGTCTGAAAGCTTTCATCCACTACAAGACCATGGCACTTGCCTATGGAGCAGAAAGAGGAGTTTCCCCTCCTTACCTTCAGGCAATGCTAAAACCCTACACCCAACCCAGGCTCTATGTTCTGCCACTTCTGGGCTCTTGGCTTTCCTGCCCCTACGGAAATGCAGCACCAAATCTGCCCAATGTAAACTCTTGTCTTTCCTTGCACCCCAAGATTGGAACCAGGATTTTCTGTGAACTAACGCTTGTTATGCCTGGTTGAGTAAGCAGAGTGATATGAATCACAATGACATTGGATGTGCTTCACAAAACAGATATCTCACCATTAACTGTCCTGAGTCTGCTGGAAGCTGCTGCAATGAAGCAGGGCCTTAATTACACATCGAACACTATGTAATGGGGGATGAAAAAAAACAGGGTAAACTTTTAATATTATCAAAGAAGACCATATGACCCATTTTTAGCCCATTTTTGACATCAATTCTTCTGGTACTTGACAAAATGTATCCAAATCAGGTTCTCAGCGCTTTGTCTGTTAAAAGCAAAACAGTCCTACAACATTACATAAAAACCACAATACTTTAGAGTGAGGATAAGGATATTTTCTACATAACCATCCCTGTTTACAGTGGATATAAAAAGTCTACACACCCCTGTGAAAATGCCAGGTTTTTGTGATGTAAAAGAATGAGACAAAGATAAATTATGTCAGAACTTTTTCCACTTTTAGTGTGACCTATAATGTGAACAATTCAATTGAAAAACAAACTGAAATCTTTGAGGGGGAAAAATAAAAACCTTACAATAACCTGGTTGCATAAGTGTGCACACCCTTTTATAACTGGGGATGTGGCTGTGTTCAGAATTAACCAATCACATTCAAACTCATGTTAAATAGAAGTCATTACACACCTGCCATCATTTAAAGTGACTCTGATTAATCACAAATAAAGTTCAGCTGTTCTAGTAGGATTTTCCTGACATTTTCTTAGTTGCATCTCAGAGAAAAAGCCATTGTCCGCAGAGAGCTTCCAAAGCATCAGAGGGATCTCATTGTTGAAAGATATCAGTCAGGAGAAGGGTACAAAAGAATTTCCAAAGCATTAGATATACCATGGAACACAGTGAAGACAGTCATCATCAAGTGGAGAAAATATGGCACAACAAAGACATTACCAAGAACTGGACGTCCCTCCAAAATTGATGAAAAGACGAGAAGAAAACTGGTCATGGAGGCTTCCAAGAGGCCTACAGCAACATTAAAGGAACTGCAGGAATTTCTGGCAAGTACTGGCTGTGTGCTATATGTGACAACAATCTCCCGTATTCTTCATATGAATGGGCTATGGGGTAGGGTGGCAAGACGGAAGCCTTTTCTTACAAAGAAAAACAGCCAAGCCTGGCTGAAGTTTGCAAAAACAAACATCAAGTCCCCCAAAAGCATGTGGGAAAATGTGTTATGGTCTGATGAAACCAAGGTTGAACTTTTTGGCCATAATTCCAAAAGGTATGTTTGGTACAAAAACAGCACTGCACATCATCCAAAAAACATCATACCCACAGCGAAGCATGGTGGTGGCAGCATCATGCTTTGGGCCTGTTTTGATTCAGCTGGAACCGGGGCCTTAGTCAGGGTGGAGGGAATTATGAACAGTTCCAAATACCATGCAATTTTGGCACAAAACCTTCAGGCGTCCGTTAGAAAGCGAAAGATGAAGAGGAAGTTCACCTTTCAGCACGACAATGACCCAAAGCACACATCCAAATCCACAAAAGCATGGCTTCACCAGAAGAAGATTAATGTTTTGGAATGGCCCAGCCAGAGCCCAGACCTGAATCCAATTGAACATCTGTGGAGTGATCTGAAGAGGGCTGTGCACAGGAGATGTCCTCGCAATCTGACAGATTTGGAGCGCTATTGCAAAGAAGAGTGGGCAAATATTGCCACGTCAAGATGTGCCATGCTAATAGACTCCTACCCAAATAAACTGAGTGCTGTAATAAAGTCAAAAGGTGCTTCAACAAAGTATTAGTTTAAGGGTGCGCACACTTATGCAACCAGGTTATTGTGAGTTATTTATTTTTCCCTGTCAAAGATTTCAGTTTGTTTTTCAATTGAATTGTTCACATTACAGGTCAAATTAAAGGTGGAAAAGGTTCTGACATGATTTATCTTTGTCTCATTCTTTTACATCCCAAGAACCTGGCATTTTAACAGGGGTGTGTAGACTTTTTATATCCACTGTATATGCCAAACCTACCTCTGGGGGTTGTGGACAGAATGTCTAATCAAAGTTCAAATAAAGTTTAGCAAACTCCAGGTGCTGACATTCATGTCTTGATGAGAGTAGAAGCTTTCTTCTGGCAAGACATCCAAATAGCTTATTGGCATGGAGGTGCCAACAAGCAATTCTCCGACTGAAGATTCTTGTAGAATTTTTTAAGTCACAACACATTCTCTTTCCTCTGCGTGGGGTAAAATCCACTTCCAGGCAGGTTCATCACAGATACAGTTGATTTTAACATCTTCACTAATTCTCTAATAGTGGTGATGAGAATTTTCATCTCTTTAATACTTTTAATACTGCAATGAAACAGTTACGAATGACCATTTAAGAGTTCCTAACAATTCAGTTAAATTTGAATAAATGTAATATATATATATATATATATATATATATATATACATATATATACAACTCCAGAAAAAATTAAGAGACCGCTGGACCTTTTTCTTTCCTTTCCAAAAAAGTTGAAAAGGAAAGTTTTGAGTGAGGAACAGAAGCGTTCATTTTGCAGTGGTCTCTTAATTTTAACCCTTCTGTTCCTCACTCAAAGCCATCCTTTTCGACTTTTATGGAAAAGAAAGAAAAAGATGCAGTGGTCTCTTAATTTTTTCCGGAGCTGTACTGTATATGTATATAGTATGTATATATATAGAGTGTATATGGATGAAAGGATCATTATTTTTGTAAACTTAATGGCCAATAATCGTGAGAATGAATTTCTTGATTAAGCTCAATTAAAGGTTAGATTTCTCATATTGCGCATTTAAAGTTGATAAAAACTATTATTCTTTTATAGCCTTTTTACTTATCTTTACCAAGAGGCAGTATTGACACTGCTATCCAAAATCAAAATCCAATTCCACACATGACTAGACCCTCTTTAAGTCCTTGACATTGAAAGATCGATAGATCACTAACGCGGAATGAAAATTGCCAAATGGCTTGATTAGCTGTGGCGCTCCTGATTGCCATGAGTTATAAATGAACCTCAGAACCAACCTATTATTATATTAACAACCAAAGTTAGTCACACTGACACTAGTCTTCCGCCCCATTCCATCACAGTGGTGCCACCATTAGGTTACAGACACCACAAACCTTTCCATTTAATGTTCCATTAGTCGGATAACAAAGGAATATGTGCAACTCCCACGCAAACTATCTTGTTTTAAAGCATTTTGCGGGTTTCAGTCAGAGGAAACCACCCATACTCACTTAAAATACTATTTTATTCATAAGTCTTTTGAATGGGACAGAAAGAAAGCACAGGTCCGGATCAGCAGTCTCAAGCCTTTTCAGTCGTTTGTATCTGATTAATTCTTTATCTATTTCTTGTTTAGCACCTTAGTGTGTTGCTGTGCTGCATGGCTAACTGGCTAACAATTGGTTGACAGTGAAACAAAATGAATAAATGTACAACAAAGACATCCTGTACTGCATGTTGGGAGGCTGTGAACCACAGGTAACTGCCAAAGTATACAGCATAAAGTGCCCTAGAGTGTTGGGTAACCACAAGCCGCCAGAACAACTTCCCTATACCTAGCAAGGACACTACAAATGTCTGACAACTCTACTGAAGGGATGCAATACCATTCCTCGGCAAGAAATTCTATCATTTGGTGTTTTACTGATGGTGGGTGATGGCATAACATGAACCGTCAGCTATTTGATCATTCTTTGTAACTGAAGCTCATGCCAAATGTGCCAAAATAATCAACCCTCTCTCAAAATCATTGAGATTTATTCTTCTAGACATCACAACTAAAATGAAAGGCATCTTGCCCTGCCCAGAATGTTAATTATGGCCCTAAGCTCATGAGATGTTAATTCCACACCTGCGTGAAAGCTCCTGCATTCAATGTACTGTACATTGTATCCCTCGCTTACTCAAGTGTTTCATTTATTTTGGCAATCACCAGTATGTCTTTGTGGGATGAACTGTGTCTTTGCATTGAGCAGTGGAGTACAACAGTACTTATTAAAGGAATATTGCTTCAGCATATTCCAGCTCTGCAAAAGCCACCCAAAGCAATAGAACGGGTGGTCTTATCAACCTTGCTCTAATAGTCCTTAAAGAATTACACTACTTAGCATATTTTCAGCAAATTAGGCACATGTGGTTATGGAGAAAGGTTGGCTCGCAAATATACTGACAAAGACAGACACAGACACGCACACAGGCACAAAGTATTTAACTGTCAGAGAATGCTGGCACATTGCTCATTGTAGTGGCGCTGCATTGGTTTTGCCTAATGTGAACGTTAAAATGCTGTCTAGGAAAAGACACCATTCCAAATGTTTGCTGCCGCATTACTACTTTGGTAGTCTTTGGGAAGATACTGTATATTATGCATGAAGATGGAGATGTCCATGGCGTCAATTGTACCTAACCTCCCTCAAGCTGTGGTATGCCTCTACTTCCAAGCCCAGCACATGCCTATCTGGTGAACGCAACATGTAAACAATTCTATAACGAGGACCAATAACTTTGGGTTTCTTGGGCTTTTCACAGTACATGGTGAGCGTCATCTCATCTGGCTGCCTGGAGTCATAAAGCGGAACATTCTAACCCCATACATGCCTGTGGCCCTCATGGTCTCTGTGGTCTTCTCCACATATAGGCTAAAAACAGACAGGGAATCCAACCTTCTCACTCCCTGTGGACCGCTAACACAATGACAAGTACATGTTTCTATTTTTCTCTCAACTATAGAAGGACGACTGCCTGGTAGAATTTCTCATGATGGAATTGACTGTGTACGAAATCTAATAGAGCTCACCTTGAATCCATCCACCCATCGACCCATCTGGCTGGCTGGCTGGCTCTATCGCTTTCTCTCCTTCTGTGTGCGTGTGTGTGCATATGCGTGCACGTGCGTGCGTGCGTGCGCGCATGTATGTCTGTCCTTCCCTCTCTGTCTGTCTGGCTATGGTTCTGTCTGGTTGGCTGTTTGTCTGGTTGGCTGTTTGTCTATCTGCATGTCTGTCTGGCTGACTTGCTGGCTGTGTGTCTGTCTGACTGTCTGGCGGTGTGTGTGTGTGTGGATCTGGATGTGTGCCTGTCTGGCTCTCTGTCTGGCTGTGTGTGTGTGCATGTGTGTGTGTGTGTGTGTGTGTGTGTGTATCTGGATGTGTGCCTATCTGTCGGACTGTCTGGCTGGCAGTGTGTGTGTGCGTGTGTCTGTCTGTCTGGATATCTGACTAGTTATCTGTCTGTCTGTGTGCATAACTTCACACAAATTCAACCAATACACAGACAATCAGATCATGTGCAGAGAAGCTATATCAGTTCCATGAGTTTAGCGGGAATGGTGGAATTTAAGCCTGGGGGAAAATAATTGCATTTAAGGCTTCATGGAAAGCTGTAATAATATCATTGCTTTCACTCCACCTATGTATGCATTGGATTTTTCAAGAGCATTGTGCCAAATTATTCAGGCTTTTCAGCTAGCCACAAATGTCTTTCATTTGTAATGTAACAGCGTCAGTATGCTGAGAGGGTAAGCAAGAATGCAGTGTAATTACCACAAAAAGGGATTCATATCTCACCCAAAGAAAAGCATGTGACACTTAAGATAGACGATTTGGCTGCATTGAAAAGCAAATTCAGTTTGAATGGATAAGTGAAATTGTATGTACCCACAAAAGGGATGTATGTGCTACATTAAATCAGAAAGCTGCATGCTTTTGGTCATCAAGACATCAAATCAAATCTGTGTGTATGACTTATACAAATAAAAAGTAAAGCACAACTGAAGTTACAGCACCCATACCACCAGTGAGATATTCTCTGGCATATTCTGACATTGCTGTTATGATCTCCCCAAAAACATGTTTCTCAGGTAGTAACAGGTGGACTGCTGGCAGAACCTAAGTCTTGTAACTTCCCTACCAATCAAATAGAACATGTCCAGCTTTCACCGCCTCTGACTGGAGCCAAGATGTAAGAACAGTAAATACTGATGTTAGCCAACCAGGTGAATCAATCCACCGAAGAGGAGAGAGAGAGATGGGAAAGGGGGGGGTGCCCTGCTGTGAAAAGTGGTGATTACTTACAGGTGGTTTGAGCTCTTCTCCTTTCCCTTACTCACTCATTGAATTTCAGCTGATGTCTAATATCTGACTGGACTTCCTCTCATTATTACAATAAAACAGCTTTTTTTATGCTCTACATTCTCCACCCTGAGTTGTAGATCTCTATTTTGTGACAGTATAATGACTTCTTTGAATAGTCCCGAGTAGCCTGAATAGTGTAGGTCACTAACCATTTAATGTAATTAAATTTTGTCTGTGGTCAGTATATTTATTTTAGGGTTATGTCTGCAAATCTGGCTTCTCTCTGACCTTTTGGAAAAGTAATCCCTGGTGCTAAAAACCAGAACAAAGATTCTGTGCATGTCTGGATCACATTCTGTGCATTTAGTTATTTTCTATACTCTCTTTATGTAAACTGTGTTTGTTTCCCCCTCCCATCACATAGATCACTTGCTGGGGACAATAAAAAGGCACTCTACAATGGGCAGTTCTGTAACAAAATGCAATGCCACAGTTGACTCAAGTTTTGAGAGAGCATGCAATTGGCATGCTGACCACAAGAATGTCCACTAGATCTCCAACATAATTTAAGAAGAATCTGGGAGTACTTGCAACCAGCCTCACAACCACAGGCAATGTGTAACCACGCCAGCCCAGGACTTCCACCATCAGCTTCTTCACCTGCTGGATCATCTAATACCAGCCATTCGGAATAGCTGATTAACGGCCAAAGAATTTCCTCACAAACGTTTAGAAACCATGCCGGGGAAAGTCATCTGAGTGCTCGTTGTCCTCAGTATGGTCATCCTAACTAACTTTATTGGGCATTTGCTCACCTTCAGTGACCACAGACATGATGCTTCTCTCAAGGACCAGGTTTCATCTGTGAAGTGTGTTCTTTACAGAAGTGTGTTCTTTACAGATGTGTGTTCTTTACAGATGAAACCTCGTTTCATTTGTAACGGGCACATGGCCGACAGCGTGATGCTTGTTGAGTTTATATGTCTGGTTAGTCTGAGACTCCTTTCATTGCAGTTCTGCTTAAATGTTTTGATGTTGCTTGCTCTTTAGGATCTTAGGCTGGATACCTTCATAAGCAACAAATGAGGGGTATTGTACAAAACAAAGTATTCAATGATTGGATCATCTTTAACCAACCATATTATCAAAGCCAAAAATAAACATCCATGGTAGTAGTGTAATGCTTGGCTGCAGCAAGGATTTTGGATAGCCAGGCAAGGTATTTTTTCACAAAGAAACACTTTAATAAAAGCAGCAGTTTTTAGATATCAGTCTAAATAGAAAAATTAAAAAGCAATTATTTGAGATGACCATCAAAAATAACTAGTAAAAATGCGTAGTTATCTGCCTACAGAGATCTTGATATAACCTGGACAGGTAAAAATAGTTATAAATTGCTGAGATGTATTTTCTTTTGAGGACATAAGCTCAAGAGCATGGTAGAAATATTTTTAAAACAAAGCTTTAAATGTTTTGAAATGTTATATATATAAATGTTATATACTGTAATAACATTTAGACTACAGCAGACTTTCATTTTAAATTAAATGTATTTGTATAACTGTAAAATATGATCATACTTAGTGACAGTACAAAATTGGCAACATTTTATGTAAGTGATCACAAAGATTTCAGTTCTAAACAATCCCATTCAAATGTTCGCAGACTTGTTACTTTAGCTTTAAGATTCTCTCACTCTCTGACCTAGAGAAAGCTCTCTTGCTACAGTACATATGAATTTATTTAGAACTCCTGGCAGTAGTTTGCCTATCATCAAGGATAATTAAGAATGCTTCAGGAGACATAGACTTGCAGGTAAAATGCACATGAGGGTGCACTTCAGGGTTACTCCTCGCATAGCAATGTTCCCTTGGTAGTACAGTAACTGAAAAGTTTGGAAAACACTGATTTAGACCATTTGCAGCCCATACTAAGTTTCAAGTTCATACTCCTCAAGACAAACCACACAACAACATCCTTAATTGAAAGTTCCTATACGACAATGCTAAGAGATACAGTAGTATCAAATACACAACCATAGCAGCAATGACGATTTTTCAAACCTATGCAGCACGTGTGCTAAAAGTTTGAGTAGTCAGTTGGCCAAAAAAGTATAGATTTTTTTTGCAGACTAAAGCCTTTTTGAATATAGGATTTGTAAACTATTTGAATATCCAAACAATAGCCTAGTTTATGTAAAGCTATAGGTTTTCATTAACATGGTCCCAGCAAATCCGTGAAGTTAAGAACAAAAGTAAAGAACAATAATTTGTCTGGTCTTCATTAAAGTGATTTGAGTTGTCAATATGCCGCCTCACAGTGCAAACGTATGACCTACTCTTTCCTTCTATCTAAATGTTGAATAGACATTCAGACGAATGATTGCATGCACATAAGGGAGCCTAATAACACGCTACTCTGGCGTCATCAAACATTTTAATATATTATGTGTTATTTAGTGGTCAGGGATCAGCTGTCGGAAAAATCTATTAGGGGCAGTTTGGGTTGTAAAGAAAAATGTGTGCTGATATGTTGGATATCAGGTTGGGTTTGGAATTGCTGTGGCCAAAAAGCAGACACAATCATGATTCTAAAATTCATTGCCTGTTTGTGCTGGGCCGTTGTTTCCAAGGTTTGGCAGAAGCAAAATCTACATAGAGAATCCTGTGCATGCAAGGAACTTCCTCCACACGTGTGTAGAAGCTTTGGACTGTGAACACCAGAGACATTGTATGAGGTCAGAGAAAAGGCTAATCCCAGCCAGTCTGTTTATTTTACCACCTTCTCTGCTTAATGTGATGACTGAACACTCCTCACCATGAACAGCAGCAGGACGATTCTTCCGCAAAGTGTCTAAAATTACAAACTCCAATTTCAGCCAAAAGAGCAGGGCCAGAGTAACCATAGGTTCACAGCAACGGACTCTATCAGTCAGTGGGTTACCCTTGGTTGTGGAATCAAACCCTAGTTATTAAGACTGAAGTGACCATGAAGTGACTGAAGTGACCAAACCCTAGTTATTAAGACTGATGTGATCTCCAGTGCTGTTAATGTTAGTCTGGTTACCCAATGCTCTAGTGTCCCGTGGTGTGGTCCAGCAGAGTGCAGGTTTACCACGTGATAAAGGGTATTTAACGGGTGAGGAGCGGCCCATAAAGCATTAGCCTGGCCCCGGTGCACGTCCCAGCCACAGGGCAGACGCTGGCCCCTCAGCGGATCAGCCACCCTCCTGCAAGCAATCAGCCGTGACGCTGCGCTGAGCAGGAAATCTAAAATTAGGTTTTACTACCTATAATGGGAGATTTACGCGATGGTTTAATTTGCAGTTTTGGGGCGAAGAAACTGCACTTTGCTGAACAAAAACAAAAGCACTGGCTCTGTTTAGATGTTGGGGCTGGGGTAGGGGGGCAGAGAGAACACAACTTCTGTGTGGTAAAGTCACCGGTGGGCATATCACAGTAAGCAAATATTTGTGCCATGTCTCGCTCACATAGTATACAGCGACAACACACTAACTAGCAGGTTCACTCTGCTTTCGCAATCTCAAACATCATACACACATGCACAAACACACAGGCATCACACAAATATCACACACATACACGTGTCGCACACACATCGCACACGTATCACGCACACATGCCCGCATTGCGCACAGACTAACTCACACACGTTTCCAATTAGTCAGACAGGCCTGTGCTGTGTCTGTGCAGGGCCAAGTGTGGGGTTTACCACCTCATTCCTCCCCACTGGTTCAGCCAGGCCTTTATGGCCGTCTACAGCGCCATTCCTCAACTTTTATACGGTAGCAGCCTGCATTCTAATGTGTCACAGTGGTGTTTGTGACTCTGCTGCACTTCAATTCACACATAAACGTGTATGTGCACATGCACACGTGCGCAGTCAGCTACCATACCTAGACCCAGGCACAGACACACGGTCAGCTACATTACCTAGATCCAGGCACGGACACACAGTCAGCTACATTACCTAGACCCAGGCACGGACACACAGTCAGCTACATTACCTAGACCCAGGCACAGACACACAGTCAGCTACATTCCCTAGACCCAAGCACAGACACACAGTCAGCTACATTACTTAGACCCAGGCACACAGTCAGCTACATTACCTACACCCAGGCACAGACACACAGTCAACTACATTACCTACACCCAGGCACAGACACACATACAGATACGCACAAGGTGTTGATGTATGTACTATAAATTACTGCATCACCTCTTAAACTCAAAACTTAACATATTGTACATAATGTAAGTCGTCTTAAGTAGATTTAGTATATTCAGTCTCTAAATGTTGTCTTCCACTAGCAGCATCTTTACACTGATACTTTGTCCTGAATAGTTTTAAACATTCTGAAGTAGTATACTTAACATTCTGATTTAAAATATGTCACATGAATGTTTAATGGATTGAGGTGTTTGACATACTATACCTAATGGTCAAAGAGAAAGGTCAGTGCCTGTTAGGCACGTCACTGTTAGGAACATCTGCACTTAGCCTTCTTCCGTGGGCACATTGATGTGTTTTTAATATAAATAAATGAGTTTATTAACATTTCACAGCAACCAAGTAAGAAATTATTAAAAACTGAATGAAAACATCTGAGAAAAATCAATACCATCCCTTGACTTCATGACTATTGCAGAAGAAAACATCTATATGAACATTAAATGCTGCCTGTTTTTGCCGACTACCAGATCTCGCTAATGTACATTATTTTAAAAACTCAGAGTCATGAAGTCACAGCAGAGGCTGTCTTCCTTTTCCCCTGAAAACTGGAGGCATGTGATGTTAGCCAACCCAGCTGAGGGCGACTGCCAGGATACGATATTGCAAACATAACACACCCACATCAATCCACACCCAAGGCTCAAATCTTGTTTTTAATAATGAGCCGCAAAAAAAAATCACACAGGGAATCATTGAGTTCAGACGCTCTTTAAGGCCTATTTTACCATTTATCCCACGCAGGCGCATACATTTGCTGTTGTTTTGTAAGCTTGTCTTTGTGATTTATGCAGTGAGGACAGTTTCTGCAACATCTGGTTTGCTCCTCTATCGTATCAAAATGTAGATCTCCATTCCAAAGGCAACATTTAACACTGGGTTGCCAGGTCTTTTCCGGCCCATGTGTCACATCTTCTGAATTAGGATTTGGCTGAACATTTACTAAGTATACTCTGTTTCTGGGTAAAATAACTGATCCAGTGGTCCAAGTGACTTTCACTGCACCTAATTTGTTTCTCCCTATTCATAATATGTTACTTATCTTTCCTATTGTACCATACCAACTGAAGATAAATATGAAGTATTTTCCTTAAGAGGTGGTGATATCTATATTTGGTGGTGATATCTAAACTATATTTATATGATAGACTTAAAGATATACAACCAACCTTCACCCCAACGGTTGCAAGCTCAATTCCATTGAGAGGCAACGGTATGTTTTTTTTGAGTGTAATTTGCATAGACAGGCAAAATCTTGCCTGTGCAACGTTTTTGCAACATATCTCTATTGCAACGTAATAGCAGTAGAGATATGTTGATACCTAACATAATTCACATTGTACAGATTAGATCTTTGTGATTCCGAGAATATGCAGTGGATTTTACATGAATTTAGGTTGTGGCTCTGAAATGGCCATTCAAGGATATTTACCTTTTCATCCCTTAGTCACTCTACTGTAACTTTGGCTGCGTGCTTCTCGTGGTTGTCTTGCTGAAAGGCGATTCTTCTGTCCCTGGTTCACTTTTCTTGCAGAGAGCAGCAGGTTTTATTCAAGAACTGTTCTGTACATTGCTCTATTCATTTTTCCTTCTATCCTGCCAATTGCCTCAGTCCCTAATGATAACAAAAATCCCCATAACATGATGCTGCCACCAGCGTATATCACAGAACGGATGGTAATCTGTGGGTGATGAGCCATTTTGGGTTTGCATCAAATGTAAGGCTTTGCATTTAGGCCAGATATTTAGTTTCATTATATCAGACCATAAACCTTTCAGCCACATGGTTTGAGAATCTCCTGAGTTTTTTGTCATACTTCAAATGGTATTCAAGGTGGGCTTTCTTGAGTAATGGCTTCTTCTTGCTACCAAACAGGCCAGATATGTGGAGGGCTTGGAATATTGTTGTGACATACACACTTTGACCAGATTCCATAAAAGCCTGTAGCTTTTTCATCTTGGTCATTTCCTACCCATACCCTGACCTGTCTTTCCACAACTTTGTCTGAAGTTCTTTCAAAAGCTTCTTGGTGCTAATGGTTTAGTATTTGATTTGCCATTCACTACCCAACAGAGGGAACCTACAGAAACGGTTGATTTTATCATGAAAGCATTTAAATCACCAGCGAATCACAGGTGGAGGCCAGTTAACTTTTTTGAAGGTGATTGGTTACACCTGAGCTAATTTTGGAGCGCTATAACAAGACCAATGCTGAGTTATCCAATATTTCTGTATTTTTAACATATATGTAGATACATTTATTTTCATTTCACAATAATAATAACAACATTCCCCTTGAAAGTGCGGGGCACAGTGAGTAGATAAGTGGCGTGCAGCTTAACCAATGCAACCCTTCCTTATGCACCAGCTGCAACAGTCTGGACATTGAGTACTGTAACATTTAGTAAGTGGTTGGGCTGGTGATGGTGAGGAAAGTGTAATGGGAGTGCTGAGATATGTGGTGTGGCAATGTGTATTCCTAGATGCTGGTGAAGCTGTATAGACTCATAAAAGTCATATTGCCACAAGTCTCTGCACACCCAACAGCAGAGGAAAAAAGACATAACAGAACATGAGAAGTGCTCAGGAACGTCTTCCTGGGCACAGAGGGACGGAGAGACCCATTTTCTGTCATTGCCCTAAGAACAGATCATTGAACTTTATCGTCTTAGAGTCTTGAATTAGATGTTAGACTTAAGTATACTTTGGTAGCATAATGAACAGAGCTAGTTAGCCAACAAACAATTAAAACCAGAGATCAAATACTTAAATGGCAGGTTTTATTGTGCCGAACAAGAAGTCAAACTTGTCATGTTGGATAATTCTTACATAAATTACTTTGAAACATTTTTTGTCAATGAAGTAGAAACTGTAATTTCATGATGTGAGAATTAAACGTTACCAACAACTAGGGGTGTGACTGATAAAACGTTGTAACATTTCAACGACTATGACATACCTAACATTTAGAAACATTTAAGAAATGCAACAACGATTTTGCAAATTTTGCAAAACTACCTAAGTCCCAGTGACCATTAAAAAAATACCATACGGTTTTTGGTACGGGCATACTGTGGGATTTCGGAGAACAGGGGAGACTGCAACCATGCCCGCTGGCCTGATAAACTAACGTAGTGCTTGTTTTTAATCATCTCTTCTAATTACTAACTGTGTTGGGCGTAAAGTTACAGTAGTCAGATGACTTTAACGGTAACGTGTTAGTTATTTAATTTAAGTAGTCCCTTACTAGTTATATTTTTTCAAATAACACGCTACTCAATTTCTCAGTGCAACCAACGTAGCTTTACGTAGCGTTTATTTTCTCCAGTAGCAATTGGCAATCAAAGGATGGCAGCACCAGCACTTCCTGCTTAAGTTCATACACCTACCAATGCCACGCGCTCAGCTCGGCTATTTCAGCGTCGATAAGCGATTTGTGCAGCGGTAAGTTGAGCTGCACGATTCTGGCTTGGGGGAGCAGTTTGCTATTTTGACTACGTCGTTATTACCCTCGCCTATAACTAATCACGGGGTTGCTGTTCGATCCCAAATCATCCTTAGTTGGACAACCAAAGTTGATAGCAAATGAACATCTAAATACATGTTCTGTTTCTAAATGAGTTTATTCTAAATAATTTCAAAACAGATTTAGTAATTATTCACCTCTGATTAAAGCCATGAATCATTAATGGACTATGCACACTATTGCAAAGAGATTTCCAATAGCAATGTGCCTAACGTTTTCTGTTTTGAGAAGGTATGTCGATCAGTGTAGAAGGCAGCTGTGCTTTTTGTTCTTCATTGCTCACTGCAATGAATCTCTCTAGTATTTAAGTCTACATATAGGCGGCTGAATAAGCCAGGCCTGAAAATGTGGATCGCGCTTGCAATACAAAATAATTGATTGATTTAAGAGATTCTTGATCAAAGAACTAAACCCAAATATTGTTTCTCATTATGGTATATGATTACGTAAGATAGGATTGGTCACGCTTGCTGTATAATGATTGATAATGTTATATGCTGGAGAGTGACACTGACAATGCAATACCTGACTATGTAATTATACGATAACCCATTAAATGTTTGCCTTCTAGGCGTAAGTGACCAACACATGAATATAGAATCAAAGGACTTATCATAAAGTAATTAAGTAACGTAACTAGTTACTTAATGGGAACTGTAACTACTAACTGTAATTAGTACTTAAAAGTTTAACGTTTCCCAACATTGATGCTAAGCAGTAGTCTTCACACTGAGAGAAGATTACGATAACTAGCTAACACAAATGTTGTCTGTGTGTTTCTAATCTCCAACGCTATTCCAATTATTAGCTAAATACCCTGACTACTTATTTGGTGTTGTTTCATATCCTCATTGTATCTTTTAGGTCTGTCATTTTTATTCTATCTACACTCAATTGGCCAGATAAGTTAAATTCTAATAATCGCCACAGAGGTATTAACAAGAATTTAGTCTTCCATGATGTTGTGATTGGAGGACAAGCAACATGTGCCAATTGACGTGGATTTTTTTTGTTTCTAATGATTTTAACAGAAAACCAATAAACATTAACCGTGAGTCACATCTCTACAACAACCACTTCACCTGTTTGACAATGTTGTTAGCAATAGTTTTGTAAAGGTTTTTGTATAACCAAACCTAGCTCAATTTCAAGCTGCAGATGAAAATTACGCTGCACCCTCCCTAAAGTGACCACTGAACTTGAACTCTCACTCGTAAATTCTCTTCATAGGAAATCAACAATGAAAGCACTTTCTCCAATCTGGCCTGACAAAACAGATTAGACCTACGTTTATATTATATTTATGAAAAAAAAACTGTTTAGAAATCTACTACAGATGTATCTTAGCCAGCACAATAATAGGCTATACGATTTCCCAGATCCTTTTTATATTCACTACTGTAAAACTGCCTTCGATACTAAGGGATGACAGCTGTTACATATTCTGGGGAATATTTGATGTTATTTGTGAGGAGGAAAAGGAGGCCTACCCATTAGGCAATGAACCCTGCACTTTAAAGTTAAAATCCTAAAACCTCTGCTGCACTCCAGAGATGTGACATGATATCAATGATAATGTTAGCTGCTTAACATGATTGACTTTCAGCTAAAATGCAGGTATAAAACATACATTGTGATACAAAAAGCACTGCTGTTTATGACAACCTAACTACTTGCAAAAATACTGCAGCAACTGTGTTATGTAATTTGTGATATTTCATGCTTCCATGAGCTTCAGATCTATTATTTGGAAAAATAAAAGTTTTAAAATGTTGACCAATGTATTGTTCGAAAGAAATATTGACCAAATTGAAGAGAGCCCTATTGTGTATGCGGGTGTTTAAATCAGTGTAAAAAGCACTATACGCTGCTGCCATCATTCCTTACTTCAATTAACTTTGATTTATATACAGTACTGTGCAAACAACTTAGGCACCTAAGTCGAACTATGGACATTTATTTGGATAGTGTTTTAATTAAAATATATATATATATGATATAAATATAAATACATTAATATAATATATAGCTCCGGAAAGAATTAAGAGACCACTGCACCTTTTTCTTTCCTTTCCAGAAAAGTTGAAAAGGAATGTTTTGAGTGAGGAACAGAAGCGTTCAATTTGCAGTGGTCTCTTAATTTTAACCCTTCTGTTCCTGACTCAAAACCTTCCTCTTCGACTTTTTTGGAAAGGAAAGAAAAAGGTGCAGTGGCCTCTTAATTTTTTCCAGAGCTGTATATATATATATATATATATATATATATTACAAATAAACACTTACTATCCAAATAAATTACTTTAGTTTGACTTACAGGTGCCTAAGAATTTTGCACAGTACTGTATATACTGTTAGAACAACAACAAGAAACGTTTTTCTTGTATAGTAGCTACTTGATAAACTATAGTCATTTTTATCTTTGCAAAGTTATATCTAACCAGATAGTCAACTAATGCTGAGTAGCTAGTTCTCACTGTGTGAACTGATAGTGAATGTTTTAAATTTTAATGTGAATGTTTAACACTTTAATCATAGCATCATAACATGTTATAACACGGTCAAACAAGGGTAAATAACAAGAGGATAAATTCAATATATGATCTGGACAGCAAGATGGACATGATGAAATACCTAGTGTGGCACATTGATCAGTTGGAACTGTTAGCTGGCATAGGTGTGTCATAACAGCTGACATGACTTGTCATAACCTGCCATAATATTGTCATAACACTGTCATGATACATATTGTCTGGAAGTATATTTTTCCTTACATAATTACTACACCTTAGAGAAACAAAAACAATATTTCAAGTCATGTACTTTCATGGATAACATGCTTGTGTAGCAGCAAATAACATATGCTTGTTTAGCAGAGCAGTGTGGTATCAGGTGAGTGGACAGTGATTTTATGTTTCAGAGGCCACTGATGACACTAAAAGCATACCAATACATAGCATATACTGTACTTTTAAGAGATGCATCTTGGTCTGAGAAGATGCTGTATGAGGTGTTTGTAACTATTGAGATTATGACCTGCAATGCATGCAATTTAAGATAATGCCTTTTATGACATGATGATGCGTTAAGTGAATATATCTCAATCAAAAGCTACAATGGTATTCAATACAGTATAAATGACCATGGTCTGAAGACTGCAATTTAGCAAAGTGCTCCTATGCAAGGCTGCCTTATTCTTGTACCATTGTCCATTTTCTACATTAAGATTTATGTATATGCTTTTCTCAAAACTACCTAGAAATGTGAAAAAATATTCTTTTGAAGGGCATACCCCTAGACCCCCCCATGTCCAACTATTCCTTAAAGGGCATGCCCCTAGACACACCCATGTCAAAATATTCCTTAAAGGGCATGCTCCCAGACCCCCACGTCAAACTAGCTCCCACATCTCTGATTGACGCCCTCACAAACTCAAAGCAAAAAAAAGTTATTTTGCTTTGAGTGGAATTAAGTCATATTATATAAAGATGGTCCCAATCAACTGAGCTATTTACCTCCTGAAATTTGGGAAAATTACTTTTGACTATACATAGTAAATTCTACACATTCTTTAATATTCAGTTCAGAACTGATTTACACTAATAGAGGATAAAAAGCCAGCACGCTACCTATCCTATAAAGGGGAAGTTCACCGGTTTTATATGTGGCCTCATGTTAACTACTTCTGCGGTTTTGGAGAGCGTTTCTGCACTTATCTTTTTCTAATATGCATACAAAACACATTTTCATAATGCATTGTATTCATCCATTTTGCTGGCCATGTGACAAGCAATGCAAACTTAAATCTAAACGGATTCCTCTAATATAATTAACCAAATGCAATGGGAACTCATAGGGCATCCGGTAATGCTCTACGTTTGAGGGTGCATCAAAAATATTAACCAATTTTCATAATCAGAACTGGGCGCAGTGCTGACACTGGTACGAAAGGACTGAGTTTTGATGAAAAAATAAGTTGCAGGTATGTCGAGGCTTGACCCCTCGCTGATCTAAATGTTGATCAAACTTGTTGCTCTGTTTTATAGGGTCTTGGGTAATTCAACATTTTCAGACTTAAAGAGAAAAAAAATGGTTAGTATTAAGCAGCTTATTTTGTCGTAAGGTGTAATGGTTAATGTTGAATGGACATTAAAAACTTCAAACATCAGGCATTCAATGCTGCCGAAAAAACCCACTCAAACATTTCCAACTTTTAATGGTAATGGTAAATATAGTTTTCTGCAATGTTTGAGGTAAAACCTAGATTTGGTGTTGCACTTTGTTATAACAGTAAATGAGATAAGGCCTACAGCTGTAAACACAGACACAATAGGAAGAACAACATGAATACAGCTGTGTGATCAGTCAGTGAAGAATTAATCATGGTTAATACAGAACTATAAACTTGGTTAGGTCTTGGTTCATCAGATATTTGATTACGTCTATCACAAGTTCACATCATGCCAGTAACTTACAGTAATTACAACATTCCTATGGGAAAGATGCACATGAACACCCCTCCAGCTCTCAACTACTGTGACGTCCTGATGTGACAACTAGAAAACTTTGGTATGATATTTGATTCCATCTTTCCAACATACTGTACTGTAATTGCAACAAACATCATTTAATGATCTCATTTTTGAAAGAACAGCAACAATATGAATATGAACAAATATGAGAATATGTTTGTGATCATGTCTCCACATAATATTGTTCATGTCCCATGCAGAATAACAGAAGATGGCAAACATTAGCTAATGCAACATGTATTTCTGTAGGACCAGCGAGCAAGTGAAACTAGCTAGCTAACATCTCCATCTTGACATTCTTGCATTCCTTTTGATCTCATAGCACATGAATAATCCAAGTTGTTCCTCTGAAGTAAACAAGTCATTCCCCAATCCCTCTGAGCATCATGAATGTGGGATAAGAGAAAACATTGAAACCAGTAAAAAGCACTTCACCCCTCTAAATCCCAAAATTATGAACAGGTCTATGTACTAAATGTCTCATCTACTTAAAACATTTGTAAGATGGTAAGATCTGCAAAATTGTGATTTGTTCAAAGCACCATATGCAGTTGTGCTCATTATCTCAATGCATACCGGTTTTGCATGACAAATCAACAGTATAATTTATGTTGATGTACAATGTTCACAAGGGATTGGTGGTGAACAATCATTCACATTCTTAAACAAATTTAACATATTGGTTGGTAATTTCTGTTTTAGTTGCAGTCTACTTGATCATTACCAGGGCTACTAATCATTGCATTAATAATTTGTTTAAGACAACATCAATACAGAATGTTTTAATAATTCAAGATGTAACTCACAGATTGTTTAAATTAGTATTATATATCCTACCGATGTAATCTTACGCTCACACACCACTAACCCCACTCTTACTTTAAATTACACATATTCACAACTTTTCAGTCAGTATTTCATCAATAATGACATCAACTAGGAAAATAGCAGGTTAAATCACATATACATATGATACTTTATGTTCATGTTTAATGTGCTATGGATCTAGTCATCTTGCATAGTGCATAAACTCTAAAAAAGAAAGCTTCAAAATGGATTCTTAGGGGGTCCTCGAAATTACCCCTTTTAATGGCTGGTTGAATAGCCTTTTGAATATTCATTTGGGGCTCATATTTTAACTTCCCACTTCTACTTGCAGGCAACACACTGGATACATGGATAACTTTTTTAGCGCGTTGTCTTTGTTCTTAAAAATGTTTCAGAAGTTTTGAACTTAACTTTCCCTAAAATGAAATGAAAGTTTGAAAAAATAATTAAAAAGTATTACATACAATAATTGTAATTTTAGCTTTCCCATCAGGGTACGACCTAACGATACGACCTGTCAACTGTCAACTGTCTCACCGACCATAGGAGCATCAAGCATGTATCATCATCATTGAGAATGCTCAATTCCATCCATTTCTCAAGTTCACTAAAACTTTTTAATAAAGAAAAGTGGTATGAGCAAACATTATTATGTACTAACAGAGATAAAATAGCTAGCTTACAAGAGCGGGACAACTCGATACATCTTTTACTAAAGGTTTAGAAAAGTAAAGCAATGACTTACGTTTGGTCGTGAAAATTTGAATCGTTGTTTCTGACAAAAACAGAAGGTGCCACACTGAATTTAAAAAATGAAATGAGGGGGATTTTGTTTTCTTGTTGTTTCAATGAACTACTCTTCAATCCGGCTCAACGGCATACACTATATCGGAGAAGCGGAGGAGGCAGGCACAACACCACAGCGCACGAGAGGATGGGGCGGGGGTGTAGGGGCACGCAGAGCGGTGGCGCGCAAATCGTTTTCTATAGAATTTCTATGATATCTGAATGTTATTTAGGAGTCTGATTATTATTCAACATTATTTAAAGTTAAGGATGCATTTGTAGTATGCATAAATATATACTGTCCTTGTAGTACGCATAAAGCTTACATGGTATGTGAAGCTGTAGTATTATAGTATTTATTTAAACTACTTTGTCATTCAATAAAACTTCTATGGTTCAACAGGTGGAAGTAGAATTGATGTATTGTCAGGTATAGGGTGTGACACCAAGGTTACAGAGAACCTTCAAGGATGCCAGTCGAGGCCACCGATGTTATTTAGTGGTGCAAGAAGACAAAGATTGGTTTGTGCTTAACCAGTTTCTGGAAAGATTTAATTGACTTTAATGATAACATAATTGTCTCAAATTGCCAACTCTCCAGGCTTAAAAGGTTTCCCACAGTTCAGAGTTTTTTTTCATTGCAAAATTCAGAATCAATAATACAAAAAATTATTTATCAAACATTGAAAAACTTAGAATATGTAAATAATCAAATATGCTGTAAGAGTGAACTTTTAGTAATGATTATTTCAATCATATCTACTTCAGTGCTCTGTTCTCAAAGTTTAAGGTTTCAAAAGCAAAATAATTTGTGTTTGTGTTTCCAAAACAATGCCATTGTGCAGAACAAACTGGCCTTTGGTGACAGTTTTGGACAGGGTGCAGCACACAGAAGTCTGCTTGTGACGGAGGGGTGTTTTCAATGAAAGCGAAGTTATTTTAGCTCCAGACATGTTTACATTTCTGTGGTCTAGTCTCTAACTTTCCCTCTTTTTTCCCCCTCTCTCATTTCAGAATGCTGCACCATGAGTGAAGGCTCAATCCCTCAGCACCCAGACATTCCTTCAGTCGGCCAAAAAGTAGAGAGGAGGAGGAAGAAAAAAGTATAATATGAAAGAAGCACACACACACACACACACACATGCGCACACACATGCGCGCACACGTGCACACACACACACACATGAACCCCCAGGTCTGGGTAAGGGGAGACGCATGGTCACGAAGGGTCCCCTCCTCCCGCTTCTCCATCCTCCCCCTCTTCCCCCAGCCCGACCTCTGTTTGAACACCCTCAATCATTCTGATCCCAGCCCTCTATAACACAGAGAGCGGTTATTGCTTGTGCCAAAAACCCTATGGCAATTGTTCATATTTTCAAAGATGCTCTATCATACCAGAGTATTGTAATGGTGAACTAAAGAGTTATTTCACTCACATACCCCATCACTAATGTCCTGCTAGAAGGAATGTTTAATAGTACATTTCGTAATATATTGTGATCTGATATTAGAACATGAATTCATACTTGTTAAATATAGTATACAAGTTTTAATCACTTGTGGTGTACTTGGTTATGCTTGACTAGCTTGCAAGGTGTTCAGAGGAGCAGTTAGCACTTTTGAGACAGTTCCATTGTGCTCTGCAAGGTAAATCAAGTACCACCAACATATTAAAAGTAATTTTACATACTTTTGCCGCAGGCTTGCAAAGCATCCATGTTAGGTGTCCTTAATGAAAAACGGCTGTGTAAAATTGTAGTGAAAAACTGCTGATACTGCTGTGTTATACAAGTGTAGTATAACATATAAACATACATACATTCTGATATTAAAAAAAACACTTCTTCAACTTCATAAAAAAATATTTTTACATCTCAAGTAAAAAAATAAATATTTTACTTTAGTATGGGCCTTTTAGGTGCCAAATAAAGTAAAAGGGTGGATTGTAACAGGTTTACAATTTCATCAACTATAAATCCTGTTGTGAAAGGGGGGATGGAAGCTTGTTGTGTACAAAAGCAAGGGCCTGTTGAATGGAAGCTGCATTCTCCCAAACATTTGTTAATCTGCAGGTAACAGGGTCGACACACAATGCTCCACCCCCCCCAGTTTTCCACCACAAAACAACAGAAAATTCACCTCCTTTCAAACTATAATTTCTCTATTAGCTAGAATCACTAATGAATCAGATGAACTGATTATCAGCACCTCAACATGGAAGCCCCACAGAAGCCCCCCCCCTTGTGTTCCCTGTTCACTAACAACTGCGTAGTCACGCGTGACACTAACACAACCAAGTTCACATGTTACACAACAGTCGTCGGCCAGTTCACCAACAACAATGAGTCAACATGAAGGGAGGAGGTCAGAATCCTGGTGAACAGGGTGCCAGGAAAATAACCTCTCCCTCAATGTCAACAAAACAAAACAGCTGACCAAGGACATTAAGACGAAGAGAGGGTGAGCAGAATTCCATCCGAATTGACTTAGTCACAGTGGAGAGAGTAAAAGACTTAGCCGAGGACCCAGACTGCTCCCTCCAGGCGAACAGTGTACAGTATGTGGTTAGGAAGGCACAACAGCATCACCGGCTGGTACGCTAACTGCTCCATCCGTGACCGTAAGGTTGGTGAAATTATGTCAACCCACCATCAAGGGAACACTGCCTGTGCTTCAAGTTATAATGTGAAGTGACAGGAATGTTCTCTCTGGGTCCACAACTAACGTTTCCAAATGTCCATATTGCTCGTATATACGATATACACCGATCAGTCATAACATCATGACCACCTGCCTGATATTGGGCACCCTGACTGGTCTGCGGCTATGCAGTTCCATACGCAACAAACTGCGATGCACTGTGTGACACCTTTCTATCAATACCAGCATTAACTTTTTCAGCAATTTGAGCTACAGTAGCTCATCTGTTGGATCGGACCACACGGACCAGCCTTCGCTCCTCACGCATCATTGAGCCTTGGCCGCCCATGACCCTGTCGCTGGTTCACCGCTTTTCCTTCCTTGGACCACTTTTGATTGGTACTGACCACTGCAGACCACTGCATAATTAAAAAATTAAGAGACCACTCCTAATTTTTCTTAAATCAGCATCTCTACATGCATGGCAGCCACTCCATTCCAGTGTCTGTTAAATTCCAACACAGGCACACCTCATTCAACTTAATGTGGTACTGATTAGGTGATTACCTGAACCAAATCTAATTTAACGAGGAAAAGTAGAAAAAACAGTGCTGTGGTCCTCACTATCCTCTTGCAATAGGACCAGCTGGATGGCAAAAACAGTGCAAGTAATAGCTCAAATTTAATTTGAATAAAATAATAACAATTCTGCATGACAAAAGAGACAAAGGAAATGCCTTGAGTGAGGAAAAGAAGGGTTCAGTTCTAGCTTTACTGGCAGAGGGATACAGTGAGCGTCAGGTTGCTTCCATCCTGAAAATTTCAAAGACAGCGGTTCATAAGAACAAGGTCAAGCAACAGACATTGGGGACAACAAAGCTACAGACTGGCAGAGGGCGAAAACGACTGTCCACTGACTGAGATGACCGTCAACTCATTCGAATGTCACTCAACAACCGTCGGATGACATCAAGTGACCTTTAAAAAGAATGGCAAACAGCAGCTGGGGTGAAGTGCACGGCGAGGACGGTTCGAAACAGGCTCCTAGGGGCAGGGCTGAAATTGTGCAAATCTAGAAAAAAATCCCTTCATCAATGAGAAGCAAAGAAGAGCCAGGCTGAAGCCTGCAAAAGACCATAAGGATTGGACCGTAGAGGAATGGAGTAAGGTCATCTTCTCTGACGAGTCAAATTTTCAGCTTTGCCCAACACCTGGTTGTCTAATGGTTAGACGGAGACCTGGAGTACCTACAAGCCACAGTGTCTCGCACCCACTGTGAAATTTGGTGGAGGATTGGTGATGATCTGGGGATGCTTCAGCAAGACTG